>JAQZBX010000160.1:121854-137424 GCA_029593785.1 Cabassous unicinctus
TTTTTTTTTTTTGCTTGTGCTTTGGGTGTAAGGTTTTAGAAATGACCACCTACCACAAGATCTTGAAGATGTTTTCTTACATTTTCTTTTAGGAGTTTTATGGTTCTTGCTTTTATATTTAGGTCCTTGATCATTTTGAGTTAACTTTTTTTATAAAGCTTGAGGTAGGGGTCCTCTTTGTTTCATTTGGATATGGCAATCCAGTTCTCCCAGCATCATTTGTTGAATAAACTAGTCTGGCCCAGCTGGGAGGGCTTGATAGCCTTGACAAAAATTACATAACTGTAGATGTGAGGGTCTATTTCTGAATTCTCAGTTCAGTTCCATTGGTCAATCTGTCTGTCATTATGCCAGTACTATGCTGTTTTTACCACTGTGGCTAAGTAAATTGGTGAAAATAATCTCATATTCAAAACAGTGACGTATTTCACTGAAATTATTTCTAACCCTCATGCTTCTTTAGTTTTCCCAATATCACACCCAAATAACGTGTACTCTGCTTTCACTACCTAACTTCATTGGATAATAAAAATCTACCAGGAGTTTAGGGCATGAAATTTGGAGTCGAAAGTCTGAATGCTGAGTCTAAAATTTCTTGTTTAGCACACAAATAAATGGTGGTGGTTATTTTCATCATCATCTTTATTCCTCTAAGGATGATTAGAACTCATGGAAAAAATGTAGCATGAGCCCAACCTGTGGGTTTTAATGTCATTGGCTCCTGCTATACAAAGAATCTTTAGCATTATGCCCTGTGATTTATTACTGAACTCAAAGACTCACTTCCTTCATTTGTAGATCCTAGCCCATTCATATAAGGAGAGACCCTATGCCTTGCACTAGAAATTTCTCCAGCCCCAGCTGCTCCAGCTCTGACTCAGGCCTACAAGGTACTTGAAACCTCTGTTAACATTTGTGGTTAAAAAAAAAAAAAACCAACAAAACATTTCATATGAAAACTCTCCTTGTTTTTCACGTTCATATAATGTTTCCAGTAGAGGCACTTTTATTTCCCATTAGATCCTAAAGATCCTCTGAGTCAATGTTTGCTTCTCTGACAGTTCATCTGAGAAAAAAGCATAATTTACTTATGCAATAATGAGTTCTTTTGAACCTAGATCTTCTGACTCAGAAATCTCATGACCTGTTCACCACTTATAGTCATTTTGAAATCATGTTACCATTTGGCTAACATCTTATATTTAAAGCCATTGAAAGAGGCTTTGAGATTTCCCTAATCTACCTTCAAAATTTCTAAAACTTTCTTCCATGGATCCATGAAAACTACCCACAACTAGTTGCAACCACAATGAGGACTGCCTTTCTGTCACATGGGAATGCATCCAATCATACTCTTTGAGTAGAGTCTGGAATGCGTGTATAAAGCCAAGAAATATCAAAGAATTACTGTGGCTAGGCTCTCAGTCTTGACACATGAAGACCTCCCACTCTACTTTGTAAACAGCACTTAGCTAAATTGCTGAGTGGCTGGAGTACACCCTCAGCCCTCTCCTCTGTGCTTTAGAAAGCCCTGGAGAATTCACAGAATTTGGTTCAATGAAAATAGAATTTAGCAACAATGTAATTACATAATCAGAAGGAGCTGGTACTTGTAGGTGTTTACTTTCCAGTACCACCTTCAGAAAGATTAAGAATCCATGAGCTTTTCAGAATTTCCAGACCAAAATTAAGCTGTGGTGGTGGCTTGCATCCATATCTAGTTCCCCAGCTTTAACGGGAATGCCTCCAATATTTTGCTGCTAAAAGTGAGATGGAATGTTGGCTTAAGAATGGTTCCTTATTATGGTAAGGAAAGAACTCTCTATTCCCAGCTCATGAAATTTATTAAAGGAATGGGTGATTTATCAAAATGCTTTTTTATGATCTTGATTGACCAACACATTTTGTTAGTTTCCTAATCTTAAACCATCCTTGCATTCTAGTTATAAATAATTACATGATCAAGGTTTTATTATTTTTACATGATCAAAGTTTTATTATTTTATATCTTGACTTATTTTTGCCTGCTTTATGAAATAGGTAGATTAATTAACACTATAAATAATTCATCACTTAGTAATGAATTCATGGCCTATTGGGGTATTTTGTTGCTATTGCCTAATTTACACTTTTATCCTTGGTTATTGGTTATTGTTCTCCCACCCTCCCTCCCTGATATCCCTAAACTTACATTTCTCCCCAAACATTGTAGTTAATCCTTTGCTCAGGCTTTTTTAAAAGAAGAAAACATACCGAAAAGTCTCTTTCAACCTAACAGAAGACTGGGTATTTATTTTCTAGAAAGGAAGAATGAAATAGATTTTGGACACCAGCCACAGTAGAGCACAACATGAGTTTCCACTCACAAAATATAAGCATTAGCTGAAAGTTGACATGATGAATAATAAAACACCCAGATCCTCTTCTTTTATATGTCTTCTTAAATTTTCACATATGTTTGGTCATAGCTTAGTTTACTTTGTTCTATAGAGACATAAATCTTACTTCATTTTGCTATAATCCTTTTTTGATCAACATCCATATAAATTTAGTAATTTGGTATCTATTCTTTGGAAATGTTATACTGTTCTGATGAAGCAAGAGAAATTACTCCTTCTTATTTTCAGCATTAAGATTTCTCCTAATGGTATTTTTTTTACCTTCAAAATGTTTCCCTTGAGAAGGAGAAGAGAAGGTTGTGAGCCATCAGGCATATGGACATAATCTATGGTAAAATGATAGAGTATAGTTGCATATTGAAGGACAGGACAGGTGGGTAGTGATATTACTGGGTTTTGTGGTGCAGGGTTGAGAGGTGGGTAGATTAGGAAGGGCGGGTTTGAATACCCAGGATACTGGAGGGAGAGATGGGAGGGGGACTAGGTGAACATGGGATTTGTGGGTATGATCTTGAAAGTGCAGGAGTGGGAATGCTCTTATGGCAGTGTGACAAAGTAGTGTCACTGGTTTAGGGTGTAGGTAGGGGGCCATTCAGGAAGGGGTGCATCTGGAGTAGGCTTCTGGGGAGTGTGTGAGTGTTCATCCTGTCATAATGAGTTGTGTCGGGAGTGGAGACCCACATGGTGAGTGGGAAGGAGATGGACCCCCATCTTTGGGAGGACTGATTCACCCAGAAACAGACAGGTGGGTGTTCTCTTAGGAGCAAAGGTGGATCCTAATAGTGGAGGACAATCAGCGTGTCAAGAACTCTTGTTGCATGTAACTATGAATCTTGTCATCTAATGAGTCAAGATGGGGGGGGGGGTCATGTGCCTCAGGTGGATGGGGAGGAAGGAACAGAAAAGATCATAGAGGAGGTATTTAGTGGTCAGAGAAAATGTTTTTCATTACCTTACAGTGATGGACACAGGGCATGGTAAATATCATCAAAAATTATTAAATTGTACCATCTAAATTGTAAACTATACTGTAAACCATTGACACTGTTTAGTAGCTAAGTTTCACTATCTGTATAACAGTTATAACAATGCTACCATCCACATAAAAAAGGTTTTAATATGGGGTGAGGAAAGGGGAAGGAGGTTAGGTATATGGGAGTCTCTAGTATTCTGTGTGTGACTTTGCTGTGACCTAAAACTTCTTTGAAAATAAAATGAAAATTCAGGAGACACTGGGGAGTGAGAGGGGCAGGTGCCACAGTACAGACTGGACACCCAATAATGCAGTGATAAAAGGAAAAATGTTAAAAAGAGAAAAAAAAAATTTTTAAATTTTTTTGTTTTTTCCCATTTTTTGAATATCCCAATCCTTTAATTTTATTTTATTTCTAGTGTTTTTTTTTAAGTTTCCATGTATTTTATCTCTTATATTTAAACTTATCTTTATTATTTCATTTTCCTATTAATTGTATTTGGCTATTATATGGGCTTCATCTTCAAGGAAGGTTTGGATCACAGAAGGGTTGCAGAGGGAACAGGAGAGGATAATTGGTGGGGGGGTGTCTGGGATGGGGGTTTCATGGGAGAAAGTTCACCTGATTATACATGAAAGATATATAAAATTGTTCAAATGATCAAGGGGAATGGTCACAGTGGGTAGACAATCACTCAATAAATGAAGGAATACTGAATTCCCAGCCTGGAGAGCTCTGCCACATTCTCCAAGGGAGCAGCAACAGTCCCCCGAGTGCAGGGGCAGTGTCTGGCAAAGGAGTAGGGTCCACTGATGGGTTCTTGTTATTGTTATTGATGATTAGCCTTACGAGTCTTTTCTCTTGTAATTGAAACTTAGCCTACTGTTATGGGGTGCCTAAGGGTTGCCACCTGAGAGCCTCATTGTTGCTCAAATGTGGCCTCTCTCTAAGTCAAACTCAGTACCTGAATGCATTACCTTCCCGCCAGTGTGGGACATGGCTCCTGGGGATGAGCCTCCCTGGCAACGGGGGATTAATACCAAGTGCCAACTGGCAATACGACTGGAAAAAGACCTTGAATAAAAGGAGGAAAAGGTAAATACAAATGAGTTCATGTGGCTAAGAGACTTCAAAGAGAGTCAGGAGGTCATCCCAGAGGTAATGCTTACGCACACCTCAGTAGGATCTCATAGAACACCAAAGTGGATATCACCCCACACAGAGGGGCTCCTGAGGGCTCTGGAGACACCCAGGTCCTATATAAGGGGGGATAGCTCCAGGGATGGATGTCTTATCAGTGGGATCTACTTTGGAATCTGTGCTCCTGAGAGTGACAGAGTTGGACTCAAATAACTCTTCCCTGCACATGGTCCATCAGTCCCTTCTATTCAAACCTGTATGTGATGCTGGAGTTTGTAGGTGTGCTTCCAGACACTGGAGCCTCTGGCCTGCCCATGTGCCAGCTGTGCCTGGAATCTCGATAGAGCTGCAACTCCTACTCTACAGCTCAATGGACTCACCCAAGTCACCTGGTGAGGAGATGATGATGGACAACGGCCATCCCAGGGAATGGAGAGAGCCTGCAGCTGTAGGCAGGATAGTCCCATCCACCGTATCCATGAAATATAAGCCCCCTCTCACTTGGAGGTGGAGTGGACATCAGCGTCCCAAACTACTCAGGATTGGGGGAAGAGCTATGGATTAGAGTGGACTTAATTGTATTCTGTTGTAGACATAATGTGATTCAAGCAATGGAAGAAATTACAACAGTGAGGGTGAGCCAGTGGCCACTGGACACTTTCGGGGCAGGGAAGGGAAAAGCAGTTGTAATACAGGGACTTTTTCAGGACTTGGGAGTTATCTTGAGTGGCATTACAACGACAGATATAGGCCATTTTACATCAGCATCTAACATGAAGAACTGTGTGGGAGAGAGTGTGGTCTATAATGTGAACTATGGTCCATGCTTGGTGGCAGAGCCCCAGGGTGTATATATCCATTGCAGGTGATGTGCCACACTAATGAAAGATGTTTATGTGAGATGTTGTGGGAGGTGTGGGAGGTGGGGAACATGGAAATCCCTGTAATTTTTGCATAACATTTATGTAATCTAAGCATCTTTTAAAATATATATATAAAAATTTAAAAAAAATGTTTCGCTTGCATGCTGTTTTTTTATATATAATTCTTCCACACTGTACTATATGTGTCTGCAATTCTCAGTTTCTCACATGTGATAGAAAATGAAGTACTGTTCTACTTTGGAAGAATGAGGAAGTATCACTGAGGAGGTCATTAGAATTATTTTTAATTTAATGATAGGTTTCAAATGGGTAAGTTCAAGTGTGAAAAGAGTGTTATTTTTGGCTCATATTTTTACAATTAAAAATACTGCTTTTATTCATGGAAAGAAAAATTTATGCATCGTGCTCTCTTTTTTTAATAAAAGTTTATTGAAATTTACTGGCAGATATATAAACAATAAATGTATAGTAAAATTTGTGAATTTACAAAACAAACATACATATCATCATAGAAGGCTTCCACACATCTCCCCACCACCAACACTTTGCATTTTTGTGAAACATGTGTTACAAACTATGCAAGAGCATCATTAAACTGTTACTGCTAACTATAGCTCATATCTTACAATTGGTGTATTTTCTCCCAACCTACCCAATTATTAACATCCTATATTAGTATTATATATTTGTTATCATTCAGGAGAAAACATTCTCATATTGTCCTGTTAACCACAGTTCATCATCCACCACAGGATTTCTTGTGTTATACAGTCCCATACTTTGTATAGTCCATTCAACATGTACACTCAGTGCCTTTCGTTTCCATCACAGAGTTGTGCTGTCATCACCTCAGTCAATTTTAGAATGTTTTCATTACTCCAAAAGGAAAAATCCTATACCCCCATATATCCCCCTATTGTTGTCCCTTTTTACTGAAAAAATCTTCTTGCCATTGCTGCAAAATATTACAATATTACTGTTAACTATCATCCATACGTTACATTAGTTGTAATTTTCCCATGTATCACCATATTCTTAGCACTTTATAAAAGAAAACTACTCTTATATTTATATTATTAACCACAATCTTCAATCACCACTTGAAATCACTGTTATACATTCCCTATATTATTCTTTATTTTCCTTTCAATTGACATTTATGTCCACAGACTACCCCTTTCAGCCACAATCACATTTATAAATCAGCAGTGTTAGTTATACTCATTAAAACATCATGCTTTCTTTATGGTAATTCTACACTAAGCATATTTTACTATGAATTTTGGGTACATCCCATTTGAATTTAGTTTTTAATAAAAATATTTATCACAAATGTCCACATTTACTCAAGTTACAATGATTTCAGATGACTCATTTATGTTTCCCAATGTTTTCCAGAAATTTCATTCCAATTATTGACCTAGATGGGTTTTCTATATTAGAATTTGTAGCAAAAAGATCAATGAATACCAAGAGCAGAATACTGCTTCCCCTTCTATTGAGAAAAAACTTAACATTAAATGCATTTATATTTTTTCCAATGAACAGTAGTTTCGACGGATGCACAGTCTTATCATTTTTTTTCACTACCCTCAGACAATGTGCAAAATCAAAGCTTAAAACTGTATTTATGTGATTATCAGATATGAAGTGTCTTTCACAAGGAAGAGAACCAACCAAGGCTTAGATTGCCAGAAGAAGAACTATTTTTTATTGAATTGGAACATTTTTACTCTTTTTAATATTAACTGCTAGCATTCAGAATTCTTTATACCCCTTCAATTTTCTTCTTGTATTAAAAGGGGTAGAAGCCTGGGAACTACACTTCCTCAACTCCCTTGCCAATAGGATTCTGAATGAATCAATATAGTCACTTAATCTGAAGATAATTCCCACCTCTAATCGGGGGTTGTGATTATTGAGTGATTTCTGGTATGTGAAAGCACCCAGCACCAAGCAAATCCAAAGGAGAACTAAACTGATCATGAAAGATAAGTTACCCTGAGTAATGACTGCTTTCTTCTACTGGAAATTCTAATGCTCTGTGGAACTAGGGAATCCAATGAGGGCACCTGTGACCACTTGCCAGGCAGAAGGAAAGATATGGGGATAGTTTTAGCACCTAGAACTAATATGTAAAGTTTTATATTTAAAAATAAATTTGTTCATGCAAGTAAATGTACATGCAATGACCTCTGAAATCCAACATTGCTCACTTCATTAATGTTAATATGATGTGTAATATTAATTATTTTTAAAATAAATCCTGGGGTAAGACAGAATAAGCACATTCCATCCTGTCTTTCCAACTGGATTCTTCTATTAGAACTGTACAGAATGTCTGGAGAAGCTATTTAAAGATTCTGAAAGCAACTAGTAGCAGGCAGATTGGAGAAGTGAAGCAAAATTCAAATTACCATGGAACCAGTGACAAGTTTACCATTTTCTCCCCTCCACTATCCCCCAGTCCGGATGCAAAGCAACCTGAAACCCAGAGATGGTTATTGGCCCAGACAGAAATAGCTCCTGGAGAATCCCTCAAGCTCTGGCTCAAAACATGGAAATAGGTCTCCAAGTGCTCAGAAAGAATGATGAAAATCCCTTATATATTTTTTCTTTTCCAGAAAAATAAATTATTTTTATTAGTTGCCTGACCCATATATCTATTAATTTTCCTGCACTTTTTAGCTATAAACTCTTTGATAGCATCTTCATATAGCAATTATTTTGTAATAACATTTTCTGTAGAGAGAATATAAAGAAAATTCAATTTTTCCTTTAGCATAGTTGATCAATTTTTAAATTATTGATAGTTTAGAAAAGTTTCAACTTCACAACTCAATATTAGTAAGGTAATTTTTTAACAAATAAATTTTATTGATACATGTTAATAAAGCATAAATCCATCCAAAGTGTACAATCAGAGGTATTTGGGATAATCACATAGTTGTGCATTCATCACTTCAATCATTATTAGAGCATTTTCATTATTCCAATAATAATAATAATAATAAACTCTTTTCTTTTCTTGATTCTTTTGCAATCTCACCCCATGGCAGTGGCAGCAGGGATAGTAGCAGCAGAGATCTGCAGGTGCCTTAAACTCTGAAGGAAAGGAAGCTTTCTCTCTATTCAAAAGAGTTATGGTTCAAGAGAGTGGGGTGAACTCCCATTGCTATTTTTCCTCTCTATCCTCCTGCCACGTAGTCCAAACATGGGTGCAGCTGCAGGAAGTGCATAGCAGAGCAGGGTAACTAAAGACCTAGCTTTCTGGCTGGAGGACCAAATGGGAAGCCACAAGGAACCAAAAAAGTACTAGAGAGATCACAGAGAGGTAGGAAATCAAGAAATCAACACCATAAAGTCATCTATGAACTCCTGGGCTCTCTTCCATCATACTGTGCATGCATAAATAAATCTCATCCTAAATAGCATACCAAAGACTTTAAGACCAAAGTCTGCAGAGGCTTCCTCTTCAGTGAAGTTTCTTGTTGCTATAATTTGCCTCCATTCCCCTCATTATATATACAGGGTGCTATTTTCCATTCTCAGATTTACAGCTCTGTCTTCCAAGGAGAAACATTACGCTGTATTCAAAAGACAGGACAAGATCCTTTCAGATCCTCCTCCCAAAATTGGCTTGACCAAGGTCTTGCCTGATTCACAAAGTTAGGAATGGCAGGCATTTTAAGTATTTCAGGGTGGAAGGTCAGTGCTGGCAACAGCTCCCACTTTCTCAGGGCAACTGACCTTTAGTTAGTTCTAATCAACATTAGAAACAAAGCATACAACAAACTTACTAGTGAGGATGAGAGAAGGCAAAGGAGGGCTTCCACATGATCATGCTAACTCTGACACTCTTTGCAAGGTCCAGAAGCCTGGAGTCAGAGAGTCTAGATTTAAAGGAGATAAAAGAATATACCATTATAAAAAATGCTTTTGCTAGAGATCTGATCTTCTGTCAGGAATTCTTAGGGTTTGGGCTTGGCTGAAATTGAAGTAGGTTGGTAGAAATCATACATATAACAGACTAACATAAACACACACACACAAACAAAAAATGGCATTAGTGTGAACTATTGCCTTTTCCAATCACTGTTTTGCTAAAAGCATTGGTCATTCAGAGTGGAAAGTAAACTGTCTGCTCTTGCTAACCATTTATATTGCTATATACCTTTTTGGAGCCTCTGGATCCTGGCTTGAATTTTTGCAATAGCAGTGCTGGTATTTTGGAAGGGAATGGGGGAGAAGGTCATGTGCTGCACACATGGTCTCAAAATCAGTCTTAAGAACACATTACTTTCTTGCTCAATCTCCCACTGGCTTTTCACTGAACTCAGGAAAAAGTCCATGCTCTAAACTGGCTTTTCCCCAAAGCAAACTGGTTTCTCTGTCCTTTGAACAGCTCATGCTCATTTGGAACTTTGTTCTCTGTTTTCTCCTGCTGTTTCCCCAGCCGGGAGAGTCTGGCCTCCCTCTGCACCTTTTTCAGATCTTATTTATTGTGCTACCTTGAAAAGCCTGTCTTCTCTTTATTGGGCCACAATTTTTCTTCCTTCTCCTTGTTTGTACCTTCCAAAATAAGAGGCACAGATTGTCTAAAGTTAATGATCTCTTGTCTCTGTATATCTTGGGTCTACAAGTGGATTTTAAATCGCTATAGGCCCTGACTTACATTTGTTTTCCTATTACTAAGGCAAAGCAGTTGCAATCTTAGCAAAGTTCATAAGCAAATGCCAGCTTATTTATGAATACTCTTCCAGTCATAATGAATCATAATTTTCCTTTCCTATGTTACCGGCATGCTTGTAACTTGATCAAAATGCATCCCCCATGTGCATAGTAAAGGCAATACTTTCTTGCTATAACATGGAAAGTCGACACCATGGGCGTCATGGTTAATATCTGCATCTAAATGAAAAATTACTATTATAAAGAATCTTGGTGAATAGATTTTTTTGTTGCTGTTAGCAGAAATTAATCTTCCCTTACTGACTGACAAAAAAATTGCTGTATTCTTGCGGGCATTTTGGGTGACAGATAATACACCAAATACTTTGCCATCTGGCTTGCATCAGAATTGTATCAAGTTATCTTAAGGTACCCAGTGAGTGTGCTTAGATCTAGTTCTTTTTATTTAGGGCAAGATTTGTGACAGTGAGCTTTTAATAAAAGTAGATATTTTGATTAATATGATAATTTTAAGATGTTAGATAGTATAGAAGCATATAAAGAGTAAAAGCCACACTTCCCCTTCACCCTACCTGCAGAGGTAACCATTATGAACAATTTAGTTCAGGAGTTGGCAAACTACAGCCTGTTATCTGTTTTTATGAATAAAGCTTTATAGAAATATAGCTGCACCATGTCTATGCCCATGACTGCTTGTCTGTTACAACAGTGGAGTTGAGTAGCTGTGACAGGGACAAAGCCTAAAATATTTACTATCTGGCTATTAATAAGAAAAGTTTGCTGACCCCTGATGTAGTAGATTATATACACTTTCAGATTTCCTATTGTATTAGTCAGGGTTCTCTAGGGAAACAGAATCAACAGGAGATATCTGCAAATAGTATGAGATTTTATAAGTGTCTTTCACATGACCATAGGGGTGCACAAGTCCAGGTTCCGCAGGCAGGCTGCAAACCAGGGGCTCCGATGAAAGTCCCATGAAGGTCCTTGATGAGTTTCTGGGAGACACTGGCTGTCCAAAGACAGCTGGGAAATTCTATCTGAATGCTGAAATCACTTCCCCTTTAAAAGCATTCAACTGATTGGATAAAGCGTCACGTCACTCATTGCTGAAGGCAATTTTCCTGATTGATGTAGATATAATCAGCTATCTATGCAGTAAACTCACTGGTGACTAAAGTCCATAAATGCCCTTGCATTAACAGTTAGCCCAGTGCTTGCGTGACCAAACAACTGGACACAATTACCTGACCCAGTTGACACATTAGCCTAACCATCACACCTATGTAAGTACATATATGCATAGGCTTTACAATACCTTACAGAAATCTAACATGCATACTGAAAATTGCACAAATGAAAAGTGTACAGATTGATAACTTTGTACAAACTGAACAGCCCCATATAACCAGCACTCACTTCAAGAAATAGAGGGGAGCAGAAGTAGCTTTAAGTGGTCCTGGGTTCAATCCCTCGTACCTCCTAAAAACAAAACAAAAAAACACATTACCAACACCTCAGAAAGCTCTCCCATGCCCCTTTCTTATCACTATCACCATTCAAAAGTAACTGTATCCTGATTTCTAACATTATAAATTAATCTTGCCTGTGTTTGAACTTTATATGAATGGAATTAAACATTATGTGCTCTATCCCTGGTTTATTTCACTCATCATTATGTTTTTAAGAATCATCTATTTTGGGAGGTCATTCTAGATGTTACGCTTATGCTTGTCTCAGACGGATCTCACTAACTGCTATAGTAAATGAAAATTGAAACAGGGGTGCTCCCGAGGGCTCTGGAGACATCTGGACACTTAGGCAAGGTACACAACACCATGAAATCAGCACCCCAACTGTGGGCCTTACCTTGGAATATATATAGGCTTATTTATAATTTCCTTGCACATGATTCTTCTACCCCTTTTATTTGAACCTATAATTAGCACTATACCTATTAAATTTGTGTCCCAAGGACTTAAATCTTTGGTCTGTTCACATGCCGGTTGAACCCTGAATATCAGCCGAGTTGCAGCCAACACCTACTCTTCAGTTCATCAGACAGGCCCAGGACAACTAACGAAAGGATGGTGATGGACAACCCCCATCTCCAAAAGCAAAGAGTATTTACAACTGCAAACAAATCAGTTCCTTATATCTGTCCCATAAGTTCTAAGACCCTCTCAATCTGAAGCAAAGCGGGCATCACCATCCCAAAATCCTCAAGATTAAGGAATAAGCAATGCAACTATGGACCAAAGTAGACTTGTTATTATTGTAGTAATGGAAGACCTTGTAACATTGATATAAAGATAGTGGTTACCAGTGGTTCTAAAGGAAGGGGAAGGAAGGAATAGGTGGAACATAGGGCATTTTTAGGGATTGGAATTGTTCTGCATGATATTGCAATGACACACACAGGCCATTAAAAATTTTGTCCAACTATAAACTTGTATGGTGCAAAGTGTAAACCATATGTAAACTATAGACCATGGTTAGTAGCAATGCTTCAATATTTGTTCATCAATTGTAACAAATGTACCTCACTAATGTAAGAAGTTATTAATGGGAGAAATATGAGAGGAGGAAGGGGTGGAGTATATGGGAATCCCCTATATTTTTTATGTAACTTTTCTGTAATCTAAAACTTCTTTGAAAATAATGTTAAAAAATAAAAAGTCATCTGTTTTGTTGAATATGACAACACTTTGTTCATTCTCATTGATCTATAGTATTTCGCTATATGAATGTGCAACACTTTACTTATTGATTCTACTGTTGGTGGACATTTGTATGATTTTCAGTTTGGGTCTATTAAAAATAATGCAGAAATAAATGTGTTTTACTTTTTGGTGAGTATATACAGACATTTCTCACACATGCTTTTTTGAAACTGTTCAACTAAATAAACACTCTGTTCTGCAACAACTTTCCCCATTGTTGGGAATTAAATCATGTCTCCCCTAAAGACATGTTCAAGTTCTAAGCCTGGATCCTGTGGGTATGAACCAATTTGTAAACACAACCTTTGAAGATGTTATTATTGGTCAAGATGTGGACTTACTTGTGAATACGATCTTCGAAGATCCTATTTTTTTTATAAACAAATCTATTTCATTGATACATATTAATAAAGCATACAATTTATCCAAAGGGTACTATCAATGGTATTTGGTATAATCACATAGTTGTGCATTCATCTCTTCAATCATTATTAAAGCATTTTTCATTATTTCAATAATAATAATAATAAACAAAAAACAGACCAACAAACAAACAAGGAAATTCTTCCCCTCTCAATCTCTCTGTTTCCCCTGCTGTACATATCTGCTATTTCTGGCTATTCTTGCACAATTATTTGTTTATTAAGCAGTTTTATTGAGATATATTCACATACCATATGATCTATCCAAAGTGTATAATCAATGGCCTTTTTTTTTTTTTAGCTGTTAAAGAGTGCTTTATTGTAAAATTGTAAAATAAATAGAAAAAAAGATTGAAAGGAATTACAAATTTTAAAAGAGAATGCAAGGCCATGTTATATTTAATATAATCAATTATTTAAAATAGCATAACAACAAACATTTATAAATGTAAATAATAATTCAAACTTAATAGAAATTAATTATAACATAATTCTAATTTTTATAATACAGCTCTAACTATTGGACATAATAATCTCTAAGAATGAAATTAATTATTGGTTTAGTTATTTAATTTCCATTTAGGCCAAAATTCTTTCTAGATCATCAAATTCCTATTTGGGAATTTTTCACATCTCATTGGAATGAATTACAGCAGATAACAATTTGCCAACTCATAATTTTACGAGGCAAAAAAACCCAAAATCTTGTTCAACAGTAGTCATGCTAAATCGTTATTGACCCAGATAGATTATTTTAATTAAAGAGTATGAATAAGAAAGGGCTAAAGAAAAATGAAATATGCAAAAATATATCTCTTCTCCAGTCTCCCTCAATTAAAAGCAAATGTTTATTTTATATGAAGAAACTTACAGAATACTGATCACAGGAACAATTTGCTAGTTGCACTGAGTAATTATTGTTCTAATAGTATAATATTGTTATTTTACATTTATCTGATCTACTCCAGCTCTTTTTTGGTTACTATTTGAATGGAATACCTTTTTCCAATCTTTCACCTTTAACCTGTTTGTGTCCTTACATCTGAGGTGGGTCTCTTGTAGACAACATATAGATGGTTCATATTTTTTTTAACCCATTCTATCAGTCTATGTCTTTTGATTGGGAAGTTCAGTCCATTAACATTCAGTGGTATTACTGTAAAAGCATTACTTACTTCATCCATTTTGTCCTTTGGTTCTCTGTTGTCATACCTTTTATTATCTGTCTTCTTATTGTTTAGTGTAGCCTTCCTAATAATCTTCATTTCTAACTCGTCTCCAAATGTCTCGCCCTTGTTTTTTCCTTTCAGGCTGCAGCACCCCCTTTAGTATCTTTTGTAAATCTGGTCTTTTTGGTAACATATTCTATCAGTTTTTGTTTGTCTGTGAAGACTTTGAACTCACCCTCATTTTTGAAGGACAGATTTGCTGTTATAGAATTCTTATCTGGCGCTTTTTCTCTTTCAGTACCTTAAATACATCATACCAATGTCTTCACTCCTTCATGGTTTCTGATAAGAAGTTGGCACTTAATCATATCAAGTTTCCCTTGAAGGTGATGCTTTGCTTTTCTCTTGCTGCTTTCAGAATCCTCTCTTTATCTCTGATATCTATCATTCTGAATAGGAGGTGTCTTGGGGTAGGTCTATTTGAATTTATTCTGTTTGGGGTGCATTGTCCTTCTTGGATATTGATATTTGTGTCCTTCATAAGGGTTGGGAAGTTTTCAGTTATTATTCCCTCAAATATTCTTTCTGCCCCTTTTCCATTTTCTTCTCCTTCTGGGACACCAATAATGTGAATGTTTGTGCATTTCATGTTGTAATTCAATTCCCTGAGACCCTGTTCCATTTTTTCCATTCTCTTCTCTTTCTGTTCTCCTGTCTTTTCCAGTTCAGATGTTCTGTTCTCAAAGTCACTAATTCGATCTTCAAGCAATTCAAATCTGCTTTTATGTGCCTCTAATATATTTGTTTCCTTTCATAATTGAGATTTTATTGGTTGTTTTGAAGATCAGCACAGACATTATGAACAATTTGTACACAATTCTTAATGTACATACTGAAGACCTAAAAAGCCATGTAGTTGTTTTTCTAAAGTTATTCTAGTGACTTACCAGCTTAAACTTTGGAGGCAAGTTTTCCTTAAGAGGATATCAAGTACCAATATCTTCAAATGTTGATAAGCTGTTACATATTTTAAGTCCCACTAATTCACAATTTAATAACATACACACTGCATACTCACATTTCCAATCCTTTACAGCACATAACAAAGTTATTAGGAAAACTGGACAACCACGACCAAGAATGTTACAGAGTTCTGACAGGGAGAGC
>JAQZBX010000161.1:0-137262 GCA_029593785.1 Cabassous unicinctus
TTTTTTGTTGTTGTTGTTGTTGTTTTTCCAAGCCCTTTAGTCAAAATTTCCAACCTTTGTATTATTAGACCTTCTTTTGATCCCAACCTTGCTTTGTCCTAGGATCCGCTCAACTCCTGACTTCTTGGGTTCTGACTCCTGCCTTAGTGCCATGCTTGCCCTTGGCCTTAATGAAAAATCCCTCCAAAAGCAAGGGTTATAATTAGCCTTCAGTTCTCCCAGCTCTTGACCCACATGTAATCCAGACCTCCAGTCTTAATACCAGACTCCCAGGCCAGACCACAAAAAGAGCAATTGGATAGGGTTTCATGCCAACAAAGAGTGATGGTGCCCCAAAATACCTGGACATTTGCCAAATGTTTTCTATTTGCTGGCAGAAGAGCATTAGGTGAATGAGAACTCAGAAGTCTAGCAGGAATCAGAGCCTTACGGGGATTGAAGGACTCAGACATCATGGAACCTCCTGCCAAACTTAATGCCAATAAGGAGGGCTGAGATCACACCACAGATGTCTTTGTTGGCATCAGAAAGCTTCAGAAAGAGCCAGTGTTTTAACTCGTCCCTTAATTCTGTGCCGGAAATTCTTACCACAGGGAGGAAGTGCGGCAGGGAAGGGTAGTAGTCCTGAGAGCAGAACTAACTCCAAGACCTTGATCTATGGGCACAACTCTCAGGATTGTGTCTGCAGCAATAGTTCATGGTCCTTATATTCCCTAATACATCTTTGAAGCTTTGTGTTCAGTTCAAATCTCTTGGCCAGGGCACTGTAGGAAAGAAGGAAAATAATAATGATGGAGACTGATTGCAGAGGAATATGTCAGCAAGTGGAACATGTGTGCTTGGGGAAATGAACTGCAAAAAATTGAATATTGAAACTAGCAATTGTCAAAATTCTTTTCCCCAAACCCTACATGCTCCTGTTTAGTTTTATAATACATATCAATTACTCAGTAGGCGAGGAGAGAATCAATATCCATCACCAGACATTTGGCTTTGAAAACAGCTTTGTTGAGGAAAGCACAATCTGGGAAATGGAATCTGTGCAGCCTCTGTTCTCCAGTGGTCTCAGGCCATCTCACATCCAGAGAAAGGGATCATGTCCCTGCTTTATTTTATGTTTATAGTTACAGTATTACATAAAACATTTTTGGCTGCATAACTTTCTTGACTCCAATCTTTTGCAGCCAATGATCCAACTGAAATATAGAATGTTCCTAAAATTAGCAAAAAGATGTCTCATCCCACTCAGATTTCATTTGGGCTTAGAGAAGCAAGGCATCAGGGTACAATGTACACAGGAGTGGGGCAGAGAACTAGGTTCTGCTCCTAGCTCTGCACCTGCAAGATTGCTCATTTGTGATCTTGGATAAGCCACCATGGTCTTCTGTCTTAGGTTGGTTGTCTTTTTTTTTTTTAATAAAATTTTATTGAGGCATTTTATTAATACATGAATATACATAATTAATATGGGTATAGTAAAAGTTGTGAACTTACAAAACAAACATGCATATCATCATACAGCGTTCCCGAACATCACCCCACAACCAACACCCTGCATTGTTGTGAAACATTTGTTATAAACTATGAAAAAGCATCATCAAAATATTACTACTAATTACAGCCCATATCTTACATTTGCTATTTTTCCCCCAAACCACCTGATTATTAACACCCTGTATTAGTATTACACATTTGTTAGAGTTCATGAGAGAATATTCTCGTATTTGTCCTGTTAACCACAGTCCATCTTCCACCACTGGATGCCCTGTGTTATACAGCCTCATGCTTTGTACAATCCATTCAAAGCATACAGTCAGTTGCTCTCATTTTATCAGAGAGTTTTGCTGTCATCCCCTCAGTCAATATTAGAACATTTCCATTACTCCAAAAGAAAAATTCCACACCCGCTATACCCCCTATGGTTCTGTGTCATTGCTGCAAAAATATTACAATATCACTATCATCAATAAGTTACATTAGTTGTAATTTTCCCGTGCATCACCATATTCTTAACACTTTGTAAAAGAAGAACATTTTTATATTTATACTATTAACAACAATCTTGATCCACCACTGAAATCACTATGTTATATATACCCTTGATTATTTTCTAGTTTCCTTTCAATTGACATTAATGTCCACCGATTACCCCTCTCAGCCACAATCTCATTTACAAATCCACAGTGTTAATTATACTCACTATAATGTGTTACCATCAACTCTATTCATTTCCACACTTTTACAATAAACATTATTAAAAATTCTGCATACATTGTGCATCAGCTCCGTTTCTCAACGCACTTTTTATTTCCTAGTAACCTGTACTCTAGTGTTTACCTCTGTGAGTTTACTCATCATATTTAGTTCATGTTAGTGAGACCATACAATATTTGTCCTTTTGTGTCTGGCTTATTTCACTCAACATAATGTCCTCAAGTTTCATCCATGTTGTCATATGCATCCCAATTTAATTTATTCTTACAGCTAAATAGTATTTCATTTTCATTGTATGTATATACCACATTTTGTTTAGCCATTTATCAGTTGATGGATATTTGGGCTGGTTCCATATTTTAGGGATTGTGAATAATGTTGCTATGAACCTTGGTGTGCAGATTTCAGTTTATGTCCTTGCTTTCAGTTCTTCTGAATATATTCCTAATGATGGGATTGCTAGATCATATGGCAGTCTATACTCAGCTTCTTGAAGTACTGCCAAACTTTCTTCCACAGAGGCTGCACCATTCTACATTCACACCAACAGTGAAGGAGTGTTCCTATTTCTCCACATCCATTCCAGCACTTGTAGTTTTCTGGGTTTTTTATATGATGGTCATTCTATAAGGTGTGAAATTGTAGCTCATTGTAGTTTTGATCTGCGTTTCTCTAATAGCTTGTTATGTTGAACACTTTTTCATGTGCCTTTTGGCCATTTGTATTTCCTCTTTGGAAAAATTTCTATTCAAGTCTTTTGCCCATTTTTTAATTGGGTGACTTGTCTTTTTATCATTGAGTTGTATGATCTCTTTATATAACATGTATATCAGACCCTTGTTGGATAAGTGGTTTCCAAATATTTTCTCTCTTTGAGTAGGCTGCCTTTTTACTTTCTTTCAAAAGTCTTTTGAAGAACAAACATGTTTAATTTTGAGGAGGTCCCATTATCTATTTTTTTTTCATTGTTCATGCTTTGGGAGTAAATTGTAAGAAACTACCATCTACCACAAAATCTTGATGATGTTTGCCTACATTTTCTTCTAGGAGTTTTATGGCTATGGCTTTTATATTTAGATTCTTGATCCATTTTGAATTAATTTTTGTATAAGGTGTGAGATAGGGGTCTTCTTTCTTTCTTTTGGATATTGATATACATTTCTCCCAGCACCATTTATTGATTAGACTGTTCTGGTCCAGCTGGGAAAACTTGACAGCATTGTCAAAAATTACTTGATGGTAGATCTGAGAGTTTATTTTTCAGTTCTCTATTTGTTTCCACTGGTCAATATATCTGTCTTTATGCCAGTACTATGCTCTTTTTACCACTGTAGCTAAGTAATTTACTTTAAAGTCAGGAAGTGAGAATCCCCCAAATTTGTTCTTCTTTTTAAAAGACATTTTTGGCTATCCAGGGCCACTTAGCCTTCCAAATAAATTTGATAATTGGCTTTTCCATTTCTGCAAAAAAAAGACTCTTGGAGTTTTTATTGGTATTGTGTTGAATCTGTAAATCAGTTTGGATAGAATCCTAATGATAATTAGGATTGACATCCTAATGATAATTAGTCTTCCAATCCATGAACAAGGAATGTCCTTCCATTTTTTTAAGGTCCTCTTTGGTTTCTTTTAGCAATGTTTTGTATTTTCTGAATAGAGATAATTTATGTCCTTGGTTAAATTTATTCCTAAATATTTGAATCTTTTAGCCGCTATTATAAATGGAATTTTTTTCTGATTTCCTCCTCAGATGGTTCATCAGAAGTGTATAGAAACACTACTGATTTTTGCATGTTGATCTTCCTACATACACAGGAAGATTACACATCCAGCTTCCCTTACAATTATACTGGAGACATCTAACTATTGCTGGTTAATGAAGTATGGGTAGAAATTGAATCTGCAAATTCCAGTTCCAGTGCCTAAAATCTCCATGGAAATCTGTTCTTCCTGGCCAGTGAGAAGTAGAAGATTAGAAGGAGTTCAAGTCCCTGAATGACTGTGGTACAGAGAATCACCTTTCCCACAGACCAGTTGCAAAACACACACATACACATGCACACACACACACACCCTGCATGTGCACTTGCACATACTGAACCATAACTTAAGCCAAAATATAAACCTTACTGAGTTAAGCCACTTGAATTTAGGCATTCTTTGTCTCAATGTCTAGTATCCCTTCCTGAGGACAGTTTGCATAATAAAGTCATTGAAGGTTCTACGTAATTGTCAACCTATATATTATCATCATTTATTACATGCAAACATCAGGTTATAAAACAGTGTTTTCAGAATTATAAGGTTTTATTTTTGAAATTATATATATATATGGCACCTAGTGAAGCAGAACTTTATTTTGTTGTTGCACAACATTTAACCATTTCCTAGTCTATGTAGACACAGAAAATCATGTTAAAACAGATCTTGAATCAATAAGCTCTAAAACTAAGCTAATGTTTATTCGGTGATTTATATGCATTATTTTGTTTAATTTTCACAATAAATCAATGAAGTATTATTTTCATTCCCATTGTACAGATAAGGAAATGGAATGTTGGAAGGAGGTTAAGTAATTTGCCCTAGGTCACGCAGCCAGCAAGTGGTGGAACCAGTATTCCAGTCAAAAACATCCTGACTCCAGAGCATACACACTTAACTGCTAGGTTATACTGTCTCTTTTAGGCCCTGAGACTTACAGAAAGGAGAAATGAACATTTTAATTGTTACTAAGAGCCTATCACTATCTGGGGTCTTTCAGAAACAGTATCTCATTTAAGGCCCATTCTAATGATGATTTGATTCAGTGATTATGAAGAGATTAGACAGCACCTGGTATCAGCAAAAGCTATCAACACAGAGGCTTATCATAGGTTTGGCCACTGTAGAATGCAAAAAAAAAAAAAAAAAAATCAAAAAACTCTGATTAGATTTTGGAAAGCAATATTTACTAATCATTTATATCAACTGCTTATCGTATATGCTCAGTTACCAGGCAGCATAACAATTATTATGTCATTAAAATGTATATAAATCTATTTTATTGTAGATTTTAATGGATTGAAACAACAATTCTGTGTACACACATATATATATGCATGCACAATCAAGCCTCCTTTGCCCCTGATCAGTCCAGATATTCTCTTACCACTTTAAAGAATTAATGGGCACATGCCCTGTAAACTACCTAAATTATAGTAGACCCCTATTTCACAGAAAAATGGAGGTTTTTCAGAAAAGCACTGATCGGATAGTCAAATGGTCAGGCATCTACACCTAGGAATATGGCAGGAATTATAGTACCAAAAACTTTTTGATAGCCCACTAACTTGACCCCCACTGCTCTTGGGAGTAGGGCAGTTTCCACTGGTCTGCTCTGTCTTAGAATGTCTTCTGTTAATTTCTACCTGGACCCATTCTCTTCCTCAAGCAGCACCCTGGAAGACTCCATTGCTTCTCTTTAGTCAGGACACAGAGCCAGGAAGATAGCATAAGAGATGGGGAGGAGAGCACTGAGCTTGGATGGCTGCCATGGCTGATGATCCCAGGGTGAATCTGCTAATGAAAACTGTGTCTATGTCACCATTAAACCACTCCACTGGAACCCTGTACACTTCCAGGAAAACCCACCTGCCTGTGCCTCCTCTAGCCTCTGCCATGCCCCTCCTTCTTGTTTTCACTTCCTCTTATTCTCTCCTTTTCCATGCTTTCTTCTTTTGTTCTCTCTCCCCAGTATCCCTCTCTGTAATCATTCCCCATCCAGTATGGCTATCTCTCACCTCTGCTTCTGTCTGTATCCAACAACTGAATCTGCTAGCCAAGTATTACCACAAGTAGTCTTACAATGAATAATGCCAAGAACATAACTGTTGCCCTTATTATACATTTTTCAGCATTCCAAAGGATAACAGCCTTGGACCAATTCACTCAACCACTTTGAGGGCACTCTTTTGGCCACTGGAATGAAAATTTTCTTCTTTAGTAGACTGGTGTCTGATTGGAACCTTGATGAGTAAGGATCTTTTATGGTTTCACAGCTAATTTAAAGCATCAACTCATCAAGTATTACAGACCCAATTTTCTATCTGCCTGATGATAGAGAACTCTGCAGTCTTAGTCAGGTACCTTCACAACCCTTCAGCAGAGTCTAACATCCCCTTTCTCTTGGTGTGGAGAGAGTTGCTACAACAATGTGTCATGGGAACACAGGTTCAGGGCAGAACAGAAACTTTCAGCAAATGATCCCTTTACTGTACAGAATAAAGAGTCCAGAAAGGGCAAATCTCCTTGTCATTTACATAATACAAAGAGTCCAAAAGAGCAGGGGAAGAAGTCCCATCATGTCCTGTCTCCCGAGGTGGCGGAAAACTGCTCCAGGTCGGGGAGGATGGATGGTAGCTCTGCATGCCCCATTTCACATGGGAGAAGAAAGACCAGTCTATGCTGATTGAGTGTGGCTTTTATCCGTCTCGAGAGGAGGGGGCCCTGCCACTGAGAATTCCTGTTCTGATGAGCATCTGGGGCTGCCTGCTCCCAGTTTCTGGGTTTAAGGTCTGACATCTCCACCAGATTGTGGAATGGCATGCAATAGAAAAGGAGGTGGGGGTAGCAGAAGGTTAAGGACTGAAGATGGCTGTTTAGCATGTGTTGATGACTTCCCCAGAGAGAAGGCAGGGGTAGGTGAGGTCCGGTCCGGAGCAGGGTGGCTGTTTAACAGATGTCTTTGACTGCCCTACCACTTGGTTTTTCTTGCTATCCTATTATTTCTTTCTGACACACCATGGATTTTTTAAAAACTAAGCATACATTCAAATGTAATTTATAAACTATAAACATGTATATTTGTAGTTTTATTATATTATAATCACTATAAAATATGCAAAAGCAAATAATGTTAAAGAATAAGGAAAACAAATAAAAATAGGAGCGCTAATATATATTCTTTATAACCCACGGGATTATCGTGTGCACTTTAGGATTTTACACACCGCATGGAAGCCTTTGCTCCCATGTACAAGAGAAGTCATAGGAAAGCAGCTCTGTGCCTTAGCATAAGCTTTAACAGAGACCCTGTCAGGTGCAGCCTCCCCTTCCTAGCCTTTTCCCTGTTGCCCTTACCCAATCTCAGTTCCCCTTTTTGTAGTGTAAGACATGTGCTAAAGGCTTTTCAAATTTTATTTATATAAAATAAAATAAAATAAAACAATCAGTGGAGACTTGGCTGGGGAGAGAACATAAGAGAGGTTTAAAATTTACCTCCCCATCTAGGTCATCTGGAAAGGAGTGCATGCTTAGGAAGAGGGTGGCTTTAAGGAAGAGAAGAATGTTTAAAGACCTGCTTGGTTTATATACAGATTTTGAAGGAACATAAGCCTTCCCTCCACCTTCTCTGTGCAGGATTTTCTGAACATTTTCCAGGAATAGGGAAGGGAAAGCTCTGTCATGCAGTGCTGATCCCAGGTAATGAACGCCCTTATAACATAAAGAGTAACTATCAAATGTGGGACAATGGAGGCATTCTTCCCAAGTGCAGGCAAGAAGCAAGGGATATTAAATGTCACAAATTTAAAACAATAATAAAACTGAGTAAAAGTCAGTTTAGTTTTTATTATCACCATGCCCTGGCAATTCTAGACAATGTCAATGATAAAATACTCTTCCGTGAAAACATTGTTGGTTAGTCTAAGTTCTAAAAAGTTTCTGTGATTACTGTTGAGTTTTAATAATTATATATACATACACAGATATCTGTAAGCGTCAAACATTTTTATTACTTATCTTTTAATATACATTGTTTTCTACATAGAAGTTCATTCAGAAGATGTCCAGTTATACAGTTGGCCTCCTGCATACTCAGCCTCAGCTATAAGCCTTTGTTTTCATAGGAAATTCACAACAGTTCAGAATAGTTTGCTTCATGAAGTTTGTGCCTCCAATTCTTGTAGGTTAAACAGATGGTACCAAATAAACCATGAAAGCCCAATGATTGTAAAGATGAAGAAACAGAACTTGAGTTACCATGATGTGGTTACTTTATATGAATAGTTGGATTTTTTGCTTAAAATTTAAACCAGTGAAACTGTCTGCAAACTGGGAAGTTTGATATTATTGTTTTGTGAGCACATAATTTGGTTCATACATAAAATGCATTAATGAATTTTAATAATATCTTTTAAATTGACATGTATTCTTTTTAATAGTTAATTTTTATTTTAAAACTAAAGAATAAATCAAGAAATTAATGATTACTATTAACTTTACATAATTATTATTGAAAAGAATTTGTCAAATAAAGGACAGTGGTTTTAAAATTTACTCACTCTGGGTGTCAAATATCCCAGGCATACCACTAACTCTAACTGTTCCTAAGGGGTGATGGTCACTATCCCGCTGTCCAAGCATGTTTTAGCCAAAGTGCACTCTTGTGCAATCCTTTTCTTTCCTCTTTGCCTGCCATTCCCAGAAACTGACTAGTTGAAAACTCAGTGCATTTCAGTTCTTGTTTCTAAACCAATGTCCTTCTGGTCATCCACTTTCCCGTCTATTACTGTCTTTACTGGTTCCCTGAGGAAAAAATCAGATTTCTCGTCTTGTATTAGGTTTTGTATGCTATTAGATCTATCTGTGTACTGATTACTCTCCTTTATATTTCTGCCCCTCCCCTTTCTCCTGAACCCGAGATCTGAACACCCAACTCCTTGTGCCACATCTCTACCTGGATGTCTACTAGGCATATCAAATATGATTGAATGCTCCCACAATATCTACTCTTCCCTCATAGGTCCCCCTTTCAGTAAACGACATCACTCTTCAACAAGTTGTTCAGAGCAAAAACCTTGATTTTTCACTACTGTTTCTCCTCCACCCCACATCCAATCCATCAGCAAACCTTATAGAGGCTCAGCCTTTTAAATATAACCCAAACCTATCCAATTCCCCCTCCTCTCCTATGGAGACCTAGAACTCTGCAAAAGCCTGCTACCTTATTTCCCCGTTTACCATTTTCCCCCCTGCAGTCTCTTTTCCACAAATGGTAGCCAAAGTAAGCTTTTTAAAATATAAATCATCTCATGTCACTCCCCTGAGCAAAACACTCCAATAATTTCTTGTCAAATTTACAATAAAGCCCATAGTCCTTATATATTGGCTTAAAAGCTCTACATTATCTGGGCCTGGTTTTACCTCTGAAATATTTTCTGACTTCTGTTCCCCTTACTCACTCCATTCTGGCCACACTGCCATTGCTACTATTCCTTGAACACACCAACCATCTCCCTGCCTGTCTTAGTTTGCCACAGGGCTGCTGATGCACAATACCAAAAATGGGTTGGCTTTTATAAAGGGGTTTTATTTGAGATAAAAGCTTACAGTTCCAAGGCCATGAAATGTCCAAATCAAGGCACTATCAGGAATGCTTCCTCACCAGAGTCAACTACTGCTGATTCTGGGGTCCTGCCACGTGGAAGAGATGGCTACCAATCTCTGCCCAGTTCCCTGCCTTCCCCTCCAGAATCTACCATCTCCTGGAGCTCAGCTGTAGGCAACCATGCATAGGGCTTATCTCTTACTGGGCCTCCTCTCTCAGTCTTGGCTGCTCTGCTTTCTTCCCAAGTTCAACTGTAAGCTATCAGGCATATGACTCGTCTCTTCAGCCTTCTGTGGGCCCAGCCTCTTGGGGGTCTCCTTCTGTGCTTTGGGCTCTGCTGGTTCAAGACTTCGGGACCTCTCTTAGCCCTCGGGACATCTCTGTTTTACTGCAGTCTTTTCTCTCACATGTCAGGATCAATATGGTGGAGCTCCCTTTTCCTGTGTGTGTGTGTGTGTATCTCTCTTGGTGTCTCCATTCATATCAGCTCCAATAAGAGGGTGGAGACTCAACCCGAGTCACACCTCACTGATGTAGCCCCATCAAAAGGGTCTGATCTAGTGATCTAAAGTGAATCTAATGCAATCAAAAAGGTACCACACCCACAGGAATAGATTAGTTTAAGAACATAATCTTTCTCTTTTGGGGATTCTTAAAAGAACTACAAACTGTCACACTGCCTTAAAGTCTTTACACTTGCTTTTTCCTCATTGTGGAACATTTGTCTCAGATTTTCATATGGCTCACCCTTCCTTTCTTCAGGACATTGCTCACCTTTTCTGAGACACCTCTCCTGAAATTAGTTCCCTGAACTACTTTATGTACTTTATGCTTCACACTCTATTGCTTTGTCTTGACCTATTTTTCTTTCATGCATTTTTCAATATTTGACATATTATACATTTATTTGTTTATTCTATATATTATCTCCCCATTAAAATACAGTCTCAAGAAAGCTTGTCCAATTTATACACCGCTGGATCATCAGAAGTAGAATTGATACAGAGAAGTTCTATAAATATTTTTTTAATCAACAAGTGAATTAATCTACCCAACTTCTATACCAAATCCACATCTGCTGTCTCTCTTATCCCTATCCATCTTTCCTTTCCTCAATTCCTATGTGGTAGTTGAGAAAGCTTTCTTGCTTTTCGCTGTTGTCCCTGGGCTCCATTATCAAAGTTTCCCATGAGAGATATGTAAAAGAAATAGCTATTCATCAGATGGCATCTTTAGGAAAGGGGGCAGAGAGGCTGGTGACAACAGAAGCAAAAGCTTTGTTCTTGTATCTTTTTCTTCTTGAAATTTGATTCATTCAGGGTCACCATGTACTACACTCTCAAAGACATATCCTAGTACTCCTGCTCCTTTTGGCCATATACAAGTTGTCAGTCCATTATTTACTATTCCAAAATCTAAAGTGCTCTGAGAACTATGATTTTTTCCTTAAGTTTGAGGCAAACTCATTTAGAAAGAAAACTTGACATGTATCTTTTGTGCATACTCACACATTTTGCAGCAGATGTATTAATTGTTAGATTACAGGGTGCTTCCTAGACCTCTTGGCATTATAACATAATATACAAAATTTGCACTGTCTTAACTTCTAAAACCTGAAAAATCCTGAATTCTGAAATACATCTGGGTCCAAAGGTTTTGGATGAAGAGATTATGAAGCTCCACTTGCTTTCCCAGCCACCTGTGGTAGAAAGGGAAATCATGTTACCCAGAACTTAACAATGAAACACAAGGGAAAATCTGCTTCAGCTTCCAGGGAAAATCTTGCTTCCAAAAAAGAAAAGGCAAAGCTTCCAAAGAGAATGGCCTTGCCCCAGTTCTTCCTTCTTGCTCAAGGTCTGGGCTGAGGCTGTGGTGCCTATTACCATGTGACTATGAGGAGACAAGGTCATAGATGAAATGTCAGTGAGCTGAGGATAGTGGAGAAAGAGGGAAAAAGATAAGGCTAATTAGGACCCTGGAGAGCACATAAAGAACCCTGGAATCATGCTTCATAGCAAACTTCTTTGTTTTAAAGCCTGCTACCTGTCAATCAGGTTTCCTATTACTTGCCCATAGATGGGATTAGCCAGGGACAATAAAATGGCCTATGAATAGGTGTCACATAGCTCCCTCACTCAGCAGACAGCAAAGTACATCTTCCTGGTGAAGGATCATTCAAGAGGCCTGAAATATGGGGCAGTCAACAGAAGGCCCAGGTGCTAGCCTTATCAAGTTGCCAAGAAGAAAGCAGAGATAAGAAGAGAAAGGCAGGCGGGGTCTTGGCAGAGAACCAGAGCAAAGACAGCTGTTACTTATCATGGGCACACTAAAGCTTATCACAGTGATGTGTCACAGGTGTGGCCCACCCAGCTGGCACAGTTCTTTGAAAATGTACTAGGGAGTGTGTTTATGTGTGTGCTCATGTGTGTCTGTATGTGTGTTGAAGGGATGCCCAAGGTCAGTACCATAGGGTATAAAACATCCTGCCTGGCCAGTCTTTACAGACCTATTCTGCACTTTTTAGTGAATTTGCTCTGCAGCCATCCTCCCTGCTTCTCCAAACTGTTACAAAGAGTTCCAGGCTCCTCTTTACTGACACTACCGTTCCTTCCTCTTTATTCTCTAGAGACTATCCAAGTTTTCTTTTTTCTTCCCTCCAAACCACTCACCACTCTGGAGCTCAGAGATCTCAACTTCTTTCTGTCTTTCTCCCAGCCTCAGGACGCCACCTTTCTACAGGATGAAGCCTACCGCTTGTCTCCTCATCATCATCCCCCTTCTACAGCTGGCAATCCCAGGGAGTGCTCAGTGTTCCTTAGACTCCATTGTGGATACAAAGATAAAGGCAGCACTCAGCGAACTGGGTAATGGACTGGAGGGAAAATGTGGGTATGGGGAGGAGTAGAGTGGAGGGTGGGGGTGGTTACTTGCTCATGCCTCCTACTCCTAAACCCCAACTTCTTCTCTCACCCATCCCCAGATCCCAATCTCTAATCAGTCTGCTCAGCTCCAATCTTCCTGCCCAGGGCTTTCTCCTCTACCCAGTCCTTTTGGGACTTCTGGCTAAAAGCTTAAGTTTCCATGATGATGATATGATGATGATGATGACGATGATAGCTGGAATTTATGAGTACTCACTACAAATCAGCTATAATGCAAAACTTTACAGGATTATTCATTTAATTCTCACAACTGCATTATGAAGTTAGTACAATTATAAATTTCATTTACAAATGAGGAAATTGAACCTTAAAAATATTAAGTAATTTACTTCAAATCACATAGCTAGGAATTGGCCTGATTGGGGATAAAGTGATCTCTCTGCAGAAGAAGAGGATTTGAAAGGGATTATGGGAGGGAGGGATCATGAGCAATACCCCTTCCTCTCTCCTTCTCAGAGCATAAACCCTCTGCCCCCATGAAGAAGCTCTCATGCGTCAGTATCACAAACACAGGCAAACTGTCCTCCTGCCCTGCAGGTGAGTAACTCCAGAAGGAAGAATGGCTGGTAAAATGCCCCCATGCCCTCCTCGTCCATGCCCTTTCTGCACATGCCCCCATCTCAGGATATATTACCCTGGGGCTGAGTCACAACCTTCAGTTTCCAGAGATCCCTTACCCATCCTCATTTCCCTTAAGGATGCAATGGAGGGATCTTGGGTTTCTGCCTCTTCCCTATCCTCCTTCCTTCCATGGCCCTGTATATCAGCCCTTCCTCTTCTCAATTGCCCTGTCATGTCACCCACCACTCCCCATGTACTTCACCTCCCCTTTCCAATCTACTTCCCTATTTGAGTGGGTAGGGACAAGCACAGAAGTGGATTAATCATAAATCTCAGAACAAAACTCCCAGGCCCCTCACTTACATGGGCTTACATCTAAATATCTTTTAGTAATTTTTTCCTCCTCAAACATAAATCTACCCAAGGCTACATAGGAATGAAAGATGGCTATGGATGGAAATTCCTCCTCTCATATCTAAGGGCTCTGATCTTCATGTCTCATGTGTTCTTGCAGGGACCACTGTCACTGGTTGTGCTTGTGGCTATGCCTGTGGTTCCTGGGATGTCCGTGGGGAAACTACCTGCCACTGCCAGTGCAGTGTGGTAGACTGGACCACTGCCCGCTGCTGTCACCTGTCCTGAGATAGAGGAGGCTGAGAACCCAATTTTGTGATCATGGAATCATGATCTGAACCCAGAAACCTTACTCAAATTGTGATTTCTCCACCAAGCCCCCTTAATTTTGTACAACTCTGCTTCTAGGGTAATAAAGACAATCTTTGCATCACTCTGTGTTTATTTCCTTGGTATACCTACCCCTGACTTGGGAAACTTCTGGCCAGGGAATCTTTCCAGTGTCCCAGTTACTCCATCTCAGCCTGGCATGTGGTATGGGGCTGTGCTGAGATAGGAAGGATATGGGGAGAATTGCCACCTCTTAACATCTGTTGAGATTGACACCTGTTATGGGTGTAGTTGTGTCCTCCAAAAAAATATGTTCAAGTCCTAACTTCCGGTTCCCTGAATGTGACCATATTTGCAATAGGATCTTTTGAAGATGTTATTAGTTAAAATGAGGCCAAACTTGATTAGGGCAGGCCCTTAACCCAATATGATTGGTATCCTTATAAGGAGGGGGAAAGTGGGCACAGACAGACACAGGGGAGAATACCATGGGACAGCTAATGCAAAAATTGAAAGCCAAGGATTGCCAGCATACCAGCAGAACTTAGGAAGAAGCAAGGAAGGAGTCTCCCCTACAGATTTCAACTTCTAGCTTACAGAATTGTAAGACAATACATTTCTGTTGTTTTAAGCCATCCAGTTTTGCCACAGCCCTAGCAAACTAAGACAATGCGTAGGCCCAATTTTCTCATTATTTAACAAAAGGTTAATGACTCCGTGCCAGGCAAACTTCTTTTTACTAGAGGTATAGAGAAGTAAAATAGCATCCATGCCCTTATGGAGCTCACCAACTAGAACTGTGAGCTTAAACTAGGTACAGGGAGACTTTCCAACATATATACAGGCAAAGATAGTTTTAAAGGAAATAATAGCTGGATTTTCAGCTTCCATATATACTCTTTCCTAAGCATATCTGCCTGAGATCTGCTTTGATTAAAGTGACTCCCTTCACCATTAACTTCTCCCCTATAACAAAAGGAAAGCATAACTTTTACCTGTCATTGAATCTTAGCTAGTGACTCACCCTGAGGTATAAAAATGTGCAGACCCAAATACAGCGGGATATACATTCTTCTCAAGCACACATAGATCATTCTCCAGGCTAAACCACATGCTAGGTTACAAAACAACTCTCAACAAATTCAGAAAGATTGAAATTATACAAAATAATTTCTCTGACCATAATGGAATGAAGCTGGAAATCAATAAGGTGCAGAGAACCAGAATAGGGACAAAGATGTGGAAGTTAAACAACACACTCTTAGACAATCAGTGGGTCAAGGAGGAAATTGCTAAAGAAATCAATAGCTACCTTGAAACGAATGTAAATGAGAACACAACATATTGAAGCCTATGGGATGCAGCAAAAGCAGTGTGCAGAGGGAAATTTATAGCCATAAATTCCTATATTAAAAAATAAGAAAGACCTAAAATGAAAGACCTAACTGCACAGCTGGAGGAACTAGAAAAAGAACAGAAAACTAATCCCAAAGCAAGCAGAAAGAAGGAATTAACAAAGATTAGAGCAGAGTTAAATGAAATTGAGAATTAAAAAAACACTAGAAAAAAGTAACAAAACCAAAAGCTGGTTCTTTGAGAAGACTAATAAAATTGACAAATTCTTAGCTAGACTAACTAAGAATAAAAGGACAGAAGATGAAAAAACATAAAATAAAAAATGAGGGAGGGGATAACATCACCAATCCCAGAGAAATAAAGAATATCATAAGAGGATTCTTTTAAAAATTGTATACCAACAAGATGGATAATTTAGAGGAAATGGACAAATTTCTAGAAACACACAAACAGCCTACAATGATGAAAGAAAAAATTGATGAACTTAAAAGAGCAATCACAAGTAATTAGATTGAATTAGTCATCAAAAAACTCCCAACTAAGAAGAGCCCAGGAGCAGATGGCTTCACAGGTGAATTCTACCAATCATTCAGGAAAGAACTAACACAGATCTTGCTTAAACTCTTCCAAAAAATAAAAGTGGAGGGAACATTGCCTAACTCATTCTACACACTCTATAATTCCAACATCATCCTAATACCAAAGTCACATAAAGATGCCACAAGAGGGAGTGGATGTGGCTCAAGCAGTTGAGCACAAACCTCCTAGATGGGAGGTCCAGGTATGGTTCCCAGTGACTCCTAAAAAAAAAACACAACAACAACAAAAAGCAAAAAATAAAACAACTCAGGGAAGCTGATATGGCTCAGTGGTTGAACACTGGCTTCCCATGTATAAGGTCCCGGGTTCAATCCCGAACCCCTGATACCTGAAAAAAAAAAAAAATGATGCCACAAGAAAAGAAAACAACAGACCAATCTCTCTAATGAAACTGGATGCTAAAATTCTCAACAAAATACTTGCTAATTGTGTTCAACAACATATCAAATGAATTATACACCATGAACAAGTGAGTTTCATACCTGGTATGCAAGATGGTTCAACATAAGAAAATCAATCAGTGTAATACACCACATTAACAGATTGAAAGAAAAAAAACCACATGATCATCTTTATTGATGCAGAAAAAGCATTTGACAAAATATACAGCACTCTTTTCTTATAAAAACACTTCAAAAGATAGAATAGAAGGAAACTTCATCAACATGATAAAGGGTATGTATTAGTCAGCTAAAGGGGTACTGATGAAAAGTACTAGAAATCTGTTGGCATTTATAAAGGGTGTTTATTTAGGGTAGAAACTTACAGCTATAAGGCCCTAAAGAGTCCAACTCAAGGTACCATAAGAAGTACTTTCTCACCCAAAGTCATTTGCCAAGTGTTGGAGCAAGATGTCTGCCAGTCTTTGTGAGGGTTCAGCCTTCCTCTTCCTCCTAAGGCTCTGTGGTCCCAGCTCTTTTCTTTCTGAGCTGTAGGTTATCATAAGGCTTGTCTCTCCCCCTGGGGCTTGTTCCTATCTGGGCTCAGCTGCTCTGCAATCTACACAAGGCCAGTTGTAAAATATCAGGCAAATGGCTTGTCTCTCTTCCCAGGGCCTCTGCCGTGTCTAATGGAACCTTCTTTCTTTCCTCATGTATCTGCTTCTCTGTGTATTTACTTCCCAGGCTCCAGCATCAAAACTCAAACTCTTTCCTCTGCTGTGTCATTTTCTTTGTGAGTCCCTGCCCACCAAGGGCACTCCTACTGACATAGCCAAACCAAAACCTCAATCTTAATTTAATCAAGTAAAAGTGAAACCACTGAATCTAATACAATCTAATATGCCCAGAGGAACAGATCCGTTTACAGACATAATCCAATATCTATTTTTGGAGTTCATAAACAATATCAAACTGTTACACTCCACCCTCTGAATTCCAAAAAGACATTACTATATTCAAAAAACCTTATTTCAGTAACAATGCTAAGTACAAAATCATATCACAAGCAGTTTAAAGAAATACAGTTTGTCTTGGTGCAAAGTCCCATCTGGCTGTAGACCACTAAATCTTACAAAACCATTTATCTGTTTCCAATATACAAAGGGACAGACAAAGGATAAACATTTGCATTACCACAAGGAGAATTTGAGAGGGAAACATGAGTCACCGGTCCCTTACAGTTCAAAAAACCTGCAGGGCATATGGCATTAGATTTCAAAGTATGAGAGTCACTCTTAAGGTGATGCTTTCTTCTCCCTGGGACCTCATGGGGACTCACCCTTTCCACAGGCTTGCCCAATGGTTATTTTCTTGGTTCCACCCTCATCAAGCAAGTGGGTGGTGAACAAGATCCAGACTTCACCCTCCAAGTACCTTGGGGTGATGGCCACAACTTCTCTGAACTCTGGGGTAAAGTCTCAACCCCTTTAGTAAAGTGAAGTGAAGACAACATCTTTCCTAACCTTTGGCATATAGGCCCAACCCTCTCAGAGCAACAAGTTGGCAACCTGGCCTTCCCTAATCCATGGGGGGCAAGCCCACCACTCTCAGAGCTATGGGGTGCCAACTTACCCTCCCTAACCCTTGAGGAATGTGCTCCACCCTCCCTGTACCCTGGGACAGCAAAACTTTCCTTGAACAGTGGACACCCTTTTCAACTGCTGGGGCAAACTCACTCTCTCTGTACAATGGGTGGGGTTCCTCTCTTGGCCCAAGGAGATGTCTTAATTCCAGATCTCAGCCTCCATGGTTTTCTTAAAGACATTTTCCCTTCCATATCTCTTGTCAATGTCCCTCTTAGTCCAGGATGACCGTGGTTTTGTTCATACAGCTCTCTCAAAAAGCTTATTGGTTTAGCATGCAAGAAGCAGGTGTTCACACCATCAGACAGTAAGACTTTCCTGGATAACTGCATTTTTTATCTTGATTTACAAGTTCCAAATTAAGTTAAGTCCTCAAATTGGGCACTATCAACTGTAGGCTTGATTTCCAGAGGCTTGGAAGTTCTGGAATCAGTTTCTGGTTTCTTTGTGCCCAACAGTTTGGTTCTCAGCTTATCTCTCTCATCTGGCATTTTACTATAAGCTGCAAGGAGAAGCCAAGCTGCATTCTCCAAGTTTACTTTGGAATGTTCTTCAGCTAAATGCCCAGGCTCACCATTTTCAAATCTCTCTTCCATAAAATATCAGGAGTTAATCTTGCTAAGTTCTCTGCAAAATATGGATCGCCTTTCCTCCAGTTTCCAATAATAGTTACATCATGTAATTTTAAGACCTCATAAAAAGTCTCTTTTGTGTCCACATTCCTATCAACAGTCTATTCAAAGCACTCTAGGCCGTTCTATCAAACTTCTCACAATTATTGCCTTCTAAGGCCTGACCAAAAATAACTTTAGGCTCCATATTACTATCAACAGTCTCTTCAAAGCAATGTAGGCCTTTTCCTCAAGCATCTCATAATTCCTCCAAAAAATACCCCTTACACATTTATAAAACCTTTCCAGCATTTTGTTAATTCCAAAAGCACTACCCCACTTCTTGGTACCAAATTCTGTATTAGTCAGCTAAAGGGATGCTGATGAAAAGTACTAGAAATCTGTTGGCAATTATAAAAGGTATTTATTTGTGGGTAGAAGCTTACAGCTACCAGGCCCTAAAGAATAAATTACTTCCTTCACCAAAGTCTGTTGCCACATGTTGGAGCAAGATGTTTGCCAGTCTCTGTGAGGGTTCAGCCTTCCTCTTCTTCCTAAGGCTCTGTGGTCCCAGCTTCTTCCTTTCTCAGCTGTAGATTAGCATAAGGTTTGTCTCTCTCCCTGGGCTCATTTCTCTCCAGGCTCAGCTGCTCTGCCATCTCCACAAGGCCAGCTATAAACTATCAGGCAAAAAGCTCGTCTTTCTTCCCAGGGCTTCTGCCGTGTCTAATGGACCCTTATCTCTTTCCTCACGTATCTGCTTCTCTGTGTATTTACTTTCTGGGGCTCCAGCATCAAAACTCAAACTCTCTCCTCTACCATGTCATTTTCTCTTGTGGGTGGGGACTCAACATCCAACTGATGTAGTCAAATCAAAACCCCAATCTTAATTTAATCAAGTAAAAGTGAAACCTCTGCATCTAATGCAATCTAATACTTCCAGAGGAATAGATCAGTTTGCAAATCCAATACAATATCTATTTTTGGAATTCATAAACAATATCAAAGTGCTGCGGGTATATATGAAAAACCCACAGCTAACATCATATTCAATGGTGAAATGCTAAAGGCTTTCTCCTAAGACCTGGAACAAGACAAGGATGCCCACTATCACCACTCTTATTTAACATTGTGTTTGGAGTAATTGCTCAAGCACTTAGGCAAGAAAAAGATATAAAAGGCATCCAAATTGGAAAGAAAGAAATAAAACTTACACTCTTTGCAGATGACATGATCCTATACATAGAAAGTCCTGAGAAATCTACAATAAAGATTCTAGATCTTCTAAATGAGTTTTGTAAAGTGGCAGGATATAAAATCGACATGCAAAAATCAGTAGCATTTCTGTACACCAAAAATGAGCAATCTGAGGAGGAAATAAAGAAAAAAATCCATTTACAATAGCAACTAAAATAATCAAATACCTAGGAAATAAACTTAACTAAAGATGTAAAGGACTTATACACAGAAAACTACACAGCATTGTTAAAAGAAATCAAAGAAGACCTAAATGAATGGAAGAATATTCCATGATCAAGGATTGGAAGACTAAATATCATTAAGATGTCTTTCCTACCCAAAGTGATTTATAGATTTAATACAATCCCAATAAAAATTACAACAGCATTTTTTACTGAATTGGAAAAACTAATTATGAAGTTTGTTTGGAAGGGCAAGGGGCCCTGAATAGCCAAAAACATTGGGAAAAAAAAAACAAAATTGGAGGAATCACACTACCTGACTTTAAAGCATACTGCAAAGCTACAGTGGTCAAAACTGCATGGTATTGGCTCACAGGTAAACATACTGACCAGTGGAATTGAACTGAGGGTTCTGATATAGATCTTCACATATATGGTCAACTGATATTCAACAAGGCCACCAAGCCCACTCAAATGTGACAGAATGGTCTCTTCAACAAATGGTGCTTGGAGAACTGTGTATCCAGATCCAAAAGAATGAGAGAGGATGACATCTCATTCCCTATATAAAAAATAGCTCAAGATGCATCACAGACCTAAATATAAGAGCCAAGACCATAAAGCTCCTAGAGGATAATGTAGGGAAGCATCTAGGAGATCTTGTAGTAGGAAATGTTTTCATAAACTTTATACCCAAAGCACAAGCAATGAAAGAATAGATAAATGGGGCCTCCTTAAAATTAAAAACTTTTTCACTTCAAAGTAATTTGTCAAGAAAGTGAAAAGGCAGCCTACTCAATGGGAGAAAATATTTGATAACCATTTATCTGATAAGGACCTAAAATCCAACATATATAAAGAAATCCTACATCTTGAAAATAAAAAGATGAATAACCCATTTAAAAAATGGAAAAGTGATTTTAATAGACACTTCTCCAAAGAAGAAATATAAATGGCTAAAAAGCACATGAAAAGATGTTCACCATCTGTATTAGTCAGGGTTCTCTAGGGAACAGAATCAAGAGGAGATATCTGTAAATACTATGAGATTTTATAAGAGTCTCTCATGCGACCGTGAGGATGCACAAGTCCAGGTTCTGCAGGCAGGCTGAAAACCAGGGGCTCTGATTAAAGTCCAATGAAATGTCCTTGATGAGTTTCTGGGAGAAGTTGGCTATCCAAAGATGAGCTGGGAAATTCTCTCTGAATGCTGAAATTACTTCCCCTTTTAAGGCATTCAACTGATTGGCTAAACATCACTGATTGCTGACAGTAATCTCGCTAGTTGATCTTAGATGTAATCAGCCATCTATGCAGTAAACTCACTGATGACTAAAGTCCATAAATGTCCTTGTATTACAATTAGCCCAGTGCTTGCTTGACCAAACAACTGGGCACAATTACCTGGCTGAGGTGACACAGTAGCCTAACCATTACACCATCACTAGCTATTAGGGAAATGCAAATCAAAACTACAATGAGGTATCATTTTATACCTATTAGGTTGGCAGGTATTAAAAAAAAAAAAACAGAGTACTACAAGGGTTGGAGAGGATGTAGAGAAAAGGGAACACTCATCCACTGCTGGTGGGAATGTAGAATGGTGCAGTTGTTGTGGAGGACTGTTTGGTGGTTCCTCAGGAAGCTAACTATAGAACTGCCATATGATCCAGCAATCCCACAGCTGGGCATATACTCAGAAGAACTGAAAGCAGGGACATGAACAGATATATGCGCACCATGTTCATAGCAGCATTATTCACTATTGCCAAAAGTTGGAAGCAACCCAAGTGTCCATCAACAGATGAATGTATAAGCAAATTGTGGTATATGCATATAATGGAATATTACTCAGCTGTAAGAGGGTATGCAGTATTAACACCTAGGGCAACATGATGAATCTTGAAGACCTTATGTTGAGTGATGTAAGCTAGTCACTGAAGGACAAATATTACGTGACCTCACTGATATGACTCAAACAAATTGAGCAGACTCACAGAGCTAGAGTCTGGAAGATAGGATATCAGGAGACAGAAAAGGAGGAGAGGGTGGTGAGCTGATGCTCAATATGGGCAAAATCTATGATAAGGTGGAAGGGGGTTATATTAGTCTATTGATTTCCTATTACAAGTAAAATGAAACCCCAAGTATTTATGGTCAAGGTTTTTTAGAGAAGTCTTCCCATCACAATATGTTCCCTTGTCCTGCTGTTTTTTCCATAGCTCTTCTCAGTCTTGACGTCATAATATTTATTTGATTTTTTATTAATAAATTAACTATCTCCCCCAATGGAACATGTGTTCCATGAAGGATGAGACCTTGTCTAATTTGGACACTGTTGAATTCCCTTTGCTTAGAACATTCCCTGGGGGAAGTATAATGAACAAATGAAATAAACTATTTACCAAATTCAACTCTGAGTCCAAGTCAGTTCTCTTTTGTGTTCTATCCCTCTTCCTTTACCTCAACTCTTTCCTAGTGGGTGTGAGACTGATATTGTTTTAACTGGGGTCTATGGGATCCATTCTCAAGACCTCTGTAGAAGAAATACCTATTCATCAGGGGATACCTCTAGGCAATAAAATTGAAAGGATGAAAATGGAGCCCAGAGGGATTGGCAACAGCAGAAGCAGGAGTCAGGTTTTATAGCTCTGGCTGACATAATTAGTTCTCCACTCAGCAGCATTATTCACTATTGCCAAAAGTTGGAAGCAACCCAAGTGTCCATCAACTCTGAACTCCAGAATTGTTTTCATGGTCTCTCCATTTTCCCTTTTAGCTTATGGTTGTCCTCTAACAGGTTGAAGATCTCTTCTTACCTCTTCCTCACATCCCTTCTTCAACTGATGACCTCAGGGTCTGCTTAGTGCTCCTTAGATATGGCTGTAGATGAAAAGATAAGGACAGCTCTCAGTAAACTAGGTGACTGATATTGGAGTGGTCTAGTCACTGCTCTCCTGATTGCCACACATTTTTTAGGGTTGATCAATTTTCCTGCCACTTCTTTTACTAAAGAATATTGGCATGTAATTCCTTTTTATACTTTTAATATGTTCCAGCCTGGGAATTCCTATATAATGTCTCAGATCTTTCTTAAGACACTAGTATCTCTCATAAGCTCACAGAGACTTTTATCATAATGTCAAGAATTTTTGAGGTACAAATAAAAGGCAGCTGGGAAAAATCTAGGTACCCGCTGAATCACAGATCCTATTAACAGAACTCAGTGCTCATGTCTGATTCACTCTCAGAGTTCCTGTGTAAGTCCTCTCCCATATGATTTGAGCAATTTTTCCAACAGTTAGTTATAGATCTGCATCCAGACCCTCTGTTTGTGGAGAGAGCATTCTGAGTTTTGACCTGTGCGCCATTGGTATGAAAGACCCAGGAAAGGAGAAGAGAGTCATCTTTGGGGAAAGCTTGTCAAGGATTCTTTACAAATCTGGGTGTACTTTCTCTCCAAAAGGGAATGGCTTACATCACTTACCATGTAATAGTTTGAGTCATTGTTCTGCTGACCAGGCCATGTTTGTTCTTGGAAGGGCCAGAGAAGTATGACTGGCTTTCAGGTCATCGCCCTAATGAGAGGGTGATAGGACCAATGCAGCAGCTCTTGTGCTGGACCAGAGCTCAGATTTTATAGTGACACTCCCTCCTCTTCCCCTCACCACCTCGACTTCCCACTATGGCCACTACAGCACAGCTCTTGCTCCTCACAACTTCTCTTCAATGAAATTCATTATTTCTTAAGACAGGAGGTGGTTTCTTTCTTTTCAAAGCTCAAGCCAAAATATATATATATATTTATAATGATAAATAGGTCAAATGTTCTATACTACTGTCCATATCATGTAGCTCAACACAAAGTTATCTTTTATCCATAATGTTGTTTGAGCCAAAACATACTCACTGTCACAGCTCTGAACTTTTGCCTTTGGGAGAGAAAAAATGGCAGCAATATTCTATGGGAGGATAATACCCCAAACACTGACTGACAACTTCTTTACTTTTGCCACCCAAATGCATAAAATACTATAATCCCAGAGAGAAGCAAGGAAATTTTTAGAAACTTTTACATTTTCAGTGATCTTTGCTAATTTATTATTCATGTGATAAGGCTGGGGAGGTGGAGCATGCAAGAAACAGAAGAAGAAAATTAAAGTAAAACCAAAAATGTCTGTGTGTGTGTGTGTGTGTGTGTGTGTATTTAGGCTAAGGATGCTGGCAAACATTCTAAAATGCACAGGAGAGTTCACTCACAACAAAGAATTATCCTGCCCAGAATGTCAGTAGTGCCAACATTCAGTGACCCTGTGCTAGAATGTCTGTTTCTATCACCAGATATATGGTCTTATTTCTTATACCAAAGGAACACTGGGGAGAGATGTCTTAGGGGAAAAATGCTGTTCTTAGGCTATATAAAGATATACACTTCCACTCCTTAATTCTTGTGAGGTTTCCTTGCAACCTAAATCAAGAAACAGTCGTAATAGAGAATCCCAAGCTTTCCCAGTAACTGACATTAACATTTCTTCCTCACATACCAGCAACTGGAGACATAATTCTTACATGTGCTCAAATTGACCAATGAATAAGTATCTGGAAGATATTTTGATTGGCAGTTTGAGTGACTATAATATGGGAAGAGATTTGAGGTGTCAGTGTATTATTTTTTAATAGCTCCAAATTCCAAATGCTTTTATTTGGTTGTCTGCTCTCTGAATGTCAGAAGCCAGAGGTTCTGTGTATTTCTGCAGCAGAAGTAAAATGAGAATCATTTGGGGGATGCCTTGATAATCTACCAAGCTATCACTGGGCCTTTATATTTTGGTATTACATGCACTGTTTTAGAAGTAGTGTTATCTCAATAATAAATCTATGTTTATGTAAGTGACAAGAGTTGTTATTTTTGCTTTTGGCAACTCTTATAAAGAGGAAATGTCAAATCACATGATCTATGGAGGAAAGAATATATAAGTACTGAGACTTGGACATAAGCCCTAATGTATAGACCTGAGGTAGAAGAGAAGGCCCTTGATTATGAATAGAAACTATTGTAAGGCCCTAAATACACTGAAAAGGAAATAGGAAAACAATTCTACAACTCCAGAGTGGCAATACTCGCCTGAGCAATGCAGACTGTCTGTATGACCAGTAGTATTATTTGAAGGATTCTAAGGAAACTCTATTTCCTCAAATGTTCTTGTCCTTCCTGACTCAAATTCTTCCATTAGATTAATTTGGAGAATGAATGTGACTAGAAATCACTGAACCTTCTAATTAAATGCACACACCCACAAGAAGGGGCCACGTTTAAACCTTACCAAACAGTGTTGTTTGTATAATGGGAGGAACAATGGAAAATAATGTAGGAAAATTACCAAGGCAAAGGTTACTTAAATCATTATTTATTCTGGGGTCAGCCCTGAAGCTCAGCCTTGTGGGGGGCTGGGGGGTGGGGGGAAGAATAAGGGAATAGAGAAATTGTTGTTCTTTATAAATGAGAACTTCCTGAGAGAAGGCAGCAGAGCTGAGGAGTAGGTGTTAAAAAATGGTGGAGATCTGAGAATGTGTCTATGAGAGTGAACAGAGAGATGGTCTAAGAGAAGAAGAAGAAGGAAACTGAAGACCTCCTTAAATTGGGGGTGCTTAGCTGAAAAACGTAGAGTTCCTCCAACTTCAGGTTGATAGTTGGTTTTCATTGAGAAAAGTTTCATGAGCGAGACTTAGGGCCTTCACTAATTATAGAAAATCCTGAGAGAAATAATTTATAAAGTCCTCCTTGGCGTATGGTTATCAGGATTAGGACAGACGAGCAGCAGGGTTCAGGTTCAGTGCACAAGGAGGGAGAGACTCAGTGCAAGAGTGCAACACTTAATTGCATGCTTATCTTATGTAAGCATCAAGTACCAGAGGTTTATGCTAAATAAGATAAGAACAGGTGGTAAGAGCCAATTACATCCAGTGATTAGTAACTCATTCTTTATTGTTGATCTTATAAAATTTCAGACTTCCAGAGAAATGTTCTCATTGATAAACAACATTGGGTGCAGCATGTTGCTTACTGGGTGTGATCTCCTCTAAATAGAATCACTATTCTTAAAGGTAGAGTCCATCAGTCCTAATATTCATAATAACAGCTGTTTGAATTGTAAAAAATACATACACATATTCATGTGCACACAGATTAAAAATCTGTGAAGATAAAAAAGGATTTACTGATGTAAAAAAGATTTTCAAGTTATTTAAGCAATACCTTTTCCTCCCAGTGATAGCTAGTTCCTAGTTTTCCTACAGTTTCCCCATCCTTTGAATCCATGAAGACATCTCAGATTTGAGACTGAAAGCTGACATCATTGAGTCCCCAAGGGAGAAAAATGGTGTTTAAAACCAAGATTTTCTTGAAGATAAAATTCAAACTTAATTCAAAAATCTTTCCTTTACAAAGAAAACCAAAGCGTAATCATAGAGACTCCCCTCTCCTACCCAGTGACATCCACCAGTTTGGTAGCACCACAAGGCAAGGGGGATTCCACCACAGTGAGAGCCCAGGTTGGGAAAGCTCATCATCACTACACCAACAGAAGAAATCTGTAAATATTGTGAAATTTTATGAAGATGTCTCATACAACTGTGGGGATTGGCAAGTCCAAATTCCATAGGGCAGGCTGCAAATCAGTAACTACAATGAAATTTATTGATTAATTCCACAGGAGAAGCTGGCTGGCTGAAGTACAGAGGCAAATTCTCTCTTCTGATTGCTAACATCATCGCTTCTCCTTTTAAGGCCTTCAACTGATTGGATGGGACATCTCCCATTGCTGAAGACAATCTCCTCAGTTGATTGTAGATGTAATTAGCTATAGATACAATCAACTTACTAATGATTTAAGTCCATAAAATATCCTCACAGTAACAATTAGGCCAGTGCTTGCTTGACCAAACAACTGGGCACCATTACCTGGTCAAAGTTGACACATGAGCCTAACCATCATAGTTCCCATGGGCCTGAGACTCTCACCTTCTGTTGAGAGATACTAGGTAGCAGAGCAACATTAGCAATGTTATTGGATGCTGTTGCCAGATTCCTTCTAGGTTCTGAGCTATGTTACATTTAAGAATTTAAGAACATGCCAGTTTAATTAGGCCAGTAGTTTAATAAGGAATGAGAAAAGAGAATAGAAATGGGAGAAACTAATAGATTATGGGTTTCCAGGTATACTTGTAGGCTGGTCCAAGCAGCGAAGGAAAAAAAGGGGGTGATTTAACTTCTGTGCTTGCTTTTTAAACCATTAATTATTCCTCCCACTTGTTAATGTTCAGGGGATGGGTTCCAGTTGCTTGCTGTTTTGATTGATTACCTCACCCATCAATTCCCCTGGGTGAGCCCAATGAAAAGAACCCTTGAGAATATCTGGGGCTTTTCCTTGATCCTGAATGATCAAGGAAAATTCTCATGGGTTCCTCCAGTGGCTTCCTGGTGGGGTTCTTTCCCTCAGGGAAAGGGGTGTTTCCAGATGGTATTCCATGACCACATGTTTCATGATCATGTTTTTCTGCCAGGTCCCAGAGTTGTATTTTCATTCCCTAAACTAGCCTGCCTCAGATGCTACAATAAGCATTTTGACCCAGGAAACTCTCTTCCCACTCCTAGGGACACCAGATGGCAAGAGGAATCCTACCATAACAAGCAACAGGGCCTGGAGAAGCTCCCTTCGTACACCTTAGAGGCATCAGGTGGCCCAGCTTGGGAAAAATCCTTCCACACTCTTAGCAGCCCCAGGAGGGACCAATGGGAGACCAGCACACCAGATGAAGCAAGCAGATAAAAATAGCACTGCAAAGGTTCTGAAAATTAAATTTTTATCAGAACCATAGCCCACAAAAGTAGGGTACTACCTGTGTGCTAAACCTAAACAGGGTAACTGCTAAGATAAAAATTTAAATTGGACTCAGAGTCTACCTACATAATGGCCCAAAATGTCAAGAATACAATAAACAATCACCCATCATACAAAAAAAAAAAAAAAAGAAAGAAAAAAACAGGAAAATCATAAGTAGAATGAGAAAAGACAGTCAACTACACCAAGGCAAATCAGATGTTGAAATTATCTGCCTAGGATTTTAAAGTAGCTATCATAAAAATGCTTCAACAAACAATTACAAATTATCTTGAAACAAATGAAAAAATATAAAAACTCGGCAAAAATTATAATAAAAAAGAGAGCAATATGAAAATTGAAGCACTGAAAAATGCAATAAAAGAAATAAAAAGCTCCCAGGGTGGGATCAACAGAGAAGTGGAGATGACAGAGGATAGAATCAATTAACTTGAGAATTGATCAATTAAATTTACCCATTCTGAACAACAGAGAGAAAATAACCTTAAAAAAAAAAAAGGAAAAGGGAAAAACTCAAGACCTTGAGGACAATACAAAAATATTCAATATTGGTATCATTGGAATCTAGAAGGAGAAGAGAAGGAGAGTGAAGCTGAAAGAGTATTAGAAAAAAGAATGTCAGAAAAATTCCCAAATTTGGCAGAAGACATGAACATACAGGTTCCAGAAGTTGAGCAACTCCAAATAGAATAAACCCAAAGAAATTCACACCAAGACACATCATAACTAAACTTCTGAAAACTATAAAAAAGGAAAAAATCTTGAAAGTATCCGGGGAGAAATGATACATTTCCTGTAAGGAGACACACATTTGAATGACAGAGGATTTCTTATTTGAAACCGTAGGAGCCAGAAGAAAGTGGCACAACATTTTTTAAGTACTGAAAAGAAAGAACTGTGAACTACAAATTCTCTACTAAGAGAAACCATCCTTCAGGAATGAAGGAGAAATATGGACATTCTCACATGTAGGAACACTGAAAGAACTCATTGCTAGCAGACTTATCCTTAAAGAATTTCTAAATGAAATTCTTCAAAGAGATAGGAAATAATAAAAGAAGGAATTCTGAAGCAGGAGAAAGGAAGAAAGAAAAATGGAAAAAGCCAAAATATTGAGTACATGCAATAAGCCTTTATGAGTTTTATAAATCATCTTTAAATGTAATTAAGATTTTCACACCTCAATCAAAGTGGTAAAATGTTGATACCAAAAGACTGTGATAAGTCATATATATATTATAGTAACAAGAATAACCACTAAGAAAACTATGCAAAGAGATATAATCAAGTACACTATAAATAAATCAAGATAGAATTCTGAAAAATGTTGAAGTAATCCACAGGAATGCAAGCAAAGAGGAATGAAAATATAGGAAACAAACAGAAAACAAATAACAAGATGACAAACAAGTGCTAACATACTACCTCAAATTTAGAGAGTCTATGCCTATTAAAAGGCAGAGATTGATAGAGGGGACAAAACACATGAGCCGACTATATGCTGTTTACAAGAAACTCACTTCAAATTCAACATAGGTAGGTTGAAGATTAAAGTATGGAAAGAGTTATAATAGTAAATATTAATTTTTAAAAGCAGGACTGGCTATATTAATATCAGATAAAGTAAACTTCAGAGCAAAGAAAATTACTAGACATGAAGAGAGCCATTACATGATGATAAAAGGATCAGTCCATGAGGAAGCATTGAATGTGTACTCATCATACAAAAGAGTCTCAAAATACATGAAACAAAAACACACAGGTAATAGGGAAATATACTCATTAGACAAAATTTCAAAACCTAACATGCATATTGCAAACACAAAAATGTTTGCCTTTCTGAAAGCCTAGAAGAATATATCTACCTGCTTTTTGTACTAGAATGTGAGCTTCTTTAAAAGATTCATGACACGTTTCTCAGTATAAAGATGGCAGAGTAGGGAATGGCAGGCTGCACCCTTCTCCAGAAACTGCAGGAAGGTAGGCAGGTATACCTGGCAGCAGCGTAGCTGTGGGACTGCAGGGACAATTGGAGAGGGCAGCTAGAAAGGGGGACCAAGTTGACCCGGGGAAAGGAAAGCTGTGAGAGATAGGAAACACAAGCCAGCACACAGTTGGCTCAGAGGGAGAGGGAAGCTGGGGAAGTAATTTGGCTGGAAGACCAGCGCTCCGCTGACTCCGAGAGTGAGGAAAGCCTCTGGGCAATGAGCGGTGCATCCAGGTGCCCAATAGACTCTTGAGGTGGGGGAGCTGTAGGGAAAACAAGTGTGGGAGTCAGTATAAAGAAATACTGAAAAAGTGTCAACAAAAGTAAAGAATAAGAATACATGGCACTCTTAGGCCCAGCTGTTCTTTGACTTACATATGTAAACTCAACTCCGTTGTTCCCAATCTGTTTGTATAGTTGCAAGAGTGCAAGTCAATCCCAAGCTTATCCTGCTTTGGAAATCCAGCCAATAGCTGATTACAGCATGTCTTCCCCACATAATAGCACTGAGCAATGTGGACATGACTGGAAACCATTTTGAACATCAAATTTCCAAATTGGCAAAAACTATAAACAATAAAGTTAAGCTAAACAACTTTCTACTTGGCATTTCCAGGAGCATATAGAATCTTAAGTCAACCCCAGCCTCTGAATTTACTTTTTTATCTGCTCCCTGGAGGGAAGAAGTCATAAGAATGACAATTTTACAGCAGCAACACAAAGGGAATATTTGGAAAGGCCCGAATAGTCTCGCAGGCCATCACTGAGCCTTATCTTCAGCTGAAACATAGTATTTCTGTTGTAATAAATGTCTTTTGGATTAAATAAATCTCTTATTTAAATGATAGGTAGTTAGAATTGTTACCTTTCATTCTGGAAAAAAAACCTTAAGGAGAAAAAGACAACCTAGATGGTCTATAGAGGCAAGAATATATGCAAATTATTAAGACCAAGACACAAAACCTTAATTGCTAGAGATGAATTAGAAAAGCTCTTGGCTCTCCATCAAGGTCACCAATTAATGAAGCCACAGAAAAACAACTCTACACTTCCACAGGGACAGCACTTCTCTGAATAATGCAGATTGGGTTGCATGACCAGTAATGAAAAATTTGAGAGATTCTGAGAAAATTCTTTATTCAATTGTTCTGGTTTCCTGGCTCAAATTCTACCATTAGTAGAATTAGTAGTATGGATTTGTTTAGAAATCTCTGAGCTCTCCAATTAAATACACATATCTACTTCAAGACTTACCAAATGCTGTTGTGTGCATAATAAGATGAGGAGTGGAGCCTAACGTGGAAAAATCACAAAGGCAAGTTTTATTTATGTCACTATTTACCCTGTGATCAGCCATGGAGCCACAACCTAGAGGGGAGAAGGAAGAAGGTAAAATTTCTACTAGCAAAAGCCTCCAGAGAGGGTACTCTAACTGAGAAGTAGGTGATAGAAAAATGTAACAAAGTGAAGATGTATTAAGGAGAAAAGAACTGTGGCGGTTAATGCTCTGAAGACTGAGAATGTAACGCTTAAATGAAAGCACTTAGATGAAAACAGTCGGCTTCCTCAGCATACAGGCTTGGTGGAGTTTTCTGTAGGAAATGCCCTGATGCATGAAGCTTAACTGAGGATATTCAAAGTACAGAAAATATTTAAAGAAGAAGTCTACGGAGTCCTCCATAAGTTCCTCCTCTTTTGTGACCCCTATTTCTAGCCTGTCCCAATGTTGGCTAGGAGGACTCCGTGGCCTGTGTACACTTCAAGCAGAAATGTAGTGGCAAAGATTTAAACTAAATAAAAGAAGCAAAGGAGGCATGAGAAGATTCCACACTGCAGTGATTAATGTTCAAATGTATCTTTCAACTAATCATACAGACAATGCTTATGCTTGACAATCTCCCAGTCCAGGTGCAGGGAACATGCAGTCTTGGAATAAAGTGGTTAACTTTCAGCTTTGGATTTCAAAATTGGCATCTTTTTTCTTTATTTTCAAGCCACGACCTAGAGGGGAGAAGGAAGCCACAAAGTTTTAGATTACATGAAAGTTACATTGAAAATATAGGGAATTTCTATATACCCCAACTCCTCCCCCTCTCACATTTTCCCTTATTAATAACATCCTTCATTAGTGTGGTACACTTGTTACAATTGATTAATAAATATTGAAGCATTGCTAGCAACCATGGTCTATAGTTTGCATTATGGTTTACACTTTGCCCCACACAATTGTATAGGTTTTGACAAAATGTATAATGGCCTGTCTCCATCATTGTAATGTCATGTAGGATGATTCCAATGTCCCAAAAATGCCCCATGTTACATCTATTCTTCCCTTTCCCTCCCATCAGAAAATCTGGTGACACTGTATTTATATCAATGTTACAAGTTCTTCCATTACTGGAATAATAAGTATACTTTAGTCCATAGTTGCATTCCCCCCTTATGTTTATTCATTCCTCAATCTTGAGGATATGGGGATGGTCATGCCCACCCTGTCTCTGATTGAGAAGGGGCTTATATCCCATGGGGCAGATGGTGGAACTGCTTTTTTTGCAGTTGTAAATATTCTCTGTTTTTGGGGGATGGGCATTGTCCATCATCTTCATTTTGTTAGTTGTCCTGGGCTAGTCTGATGAACAGGAGAGTAGTATTGGCTGCAACTCTGCTGAGATTCAGGTCTCACCTGGCATATGAACAGACTGAAGATTTAAGTCTCTGGGACATATATTTAAAAGGTATAGTGCTAATTATAAGTTCAAATAATAGGGGCAGAAAAACCACATGTAGGAAAATTATAAATGAGTCTAACTCAGGTGCCGATTCCTGGAGTTCTCTGCCCTGCCCCCAGTGTCCAGATGTCTCTAAAGCCCTCAGGAGCACTCCTACTTGAGCTCCAAGGTACTGGTCATCAACAACAGGTGCTAGTGCAAAACCCCAAAAAACCAGGCAAGACTGCTCAGAGTTCAATGCACATAAAGATAGGACTCATATCAGTAATTAGTCAAGCTGAGGGACATCTCAGGAGAGAACTATGATGACTCAGGGTAGAGTTTAAGGTCAGAAATCCCATCCCTCTGACATAAGGAGAACATATAACCTTCTCCTCATACCCAAATCATCCTGAAAAGAAAAAAGGGGGCAGAGCACTCCATGAGATAGAAGTTAGAGCCATGATTGGATATTGGAATTTCAAAGTGACTGATTATTTCATTGAAAGTTATTGTTACTAGAAGATGCTAAATTTACCTTTACTTAAGAAGCATACTGAAAATAAAGTTAAAAAATTAAATAATTATAGCACAATTTTGAATGCCACCTGTAGCAGTTTGGCAGTTTGATGTAGTTATGAATTCCAAAAATAGATATTGGATTATGCTTGTAAACCCGTCTGGTAATCTGGGCATGATTAAGTTATGATTAGGGCATTGACTGGGCCACATCAGTGGGACGTTGAGCCCCACCCCTTGGTGGGTGGGGAATCAAAGATAAAAGACATTGCAAAGGACAGAATTGGAGCAGTTTTGATGTTGGAGAGAAGGCCCGGGAGAAGAAAAGCTAGCCATTCGCCTGACAGTTCACAGCTGGCCTTGTGGAGAGAAGTAAAGCCTAGAGAGCCTCATAGTCTACAGCTGACCTTGTGGAGGAAACAGAGGAGGTGAGCCCAGAGAGAAACGGAGCTCTGGGAAGAGAGGAACGCAAGAAGCCTGAACCCTGGCAAATGTTGGTAGCTGACATGCTGTAACACGTGGCAACAGACTTTGGTGAAGGAAGAAACTTATGAATTACGGCTTGGTAACTGTAAGCTTCTACCCCAAATAAATACCCTATATAAAGACCAACAGATTTCTGGTATTTTGCATCAGCACCCCTTTGGCTGACTAATACACCACCATACTGAAAAATGGGTGACTAAGCCTCCTCTAAAAAGAACTATACATATGCTTATGTATAGTTAACTAAAGCATACCCATGTGCAGATTACTAACAAGATTTGTGGACTTTGTTCAACACTTGAAGTGTGTTTGGTCATTTCTCTCTCCAAAGTCCTTCATCTTTTTTTTTTTTTAATTCTAATAATGCATTTTATTTAACTCAATATCCAGAATATTGTCAAATCAACATGTAATTTAAAAAAAAAACATTAATGAGATATATAACATGCTTTGTCTTGGCAATAAGTCTTTGAAATACAGTATGTTTTTCACACATTCCAGCACATCTCAATTCAGGTTAGCCACATTTCAAGTATTCCCTAACTACAAGTGGTGGTGAGTAACTACCATATTAGTTCAGTTCTACAAAAGAATTACTCAACATTATCAAAGGCTGATTACATTAAATGTGGCTAGCCTTGGATATGAATTCATTCATTCGTCTGCAAATATTCACAAAGTTAAATTTGTCAAATAATGCACAAACACTGAGAATACAATGAGTACAAAAGTCCCTGCTCTCTTGGAGTTCAGTCAAGTGGGGGAGAGAGATCATTCTACTAAAATATTTTGAGAGCAATGTATCCTGAGATTTCAGGGGGCAAAGAGGAAGGAACACAAAACCCATCTGAGGTGAACTAATTCTGAAAATAGGACTGTGATAGTCAGGAAAAGAGAGGACAGATGAACACATTTTAGCTGAGGGACGAATGGATCAAAGGAAGGAAAAAAAGGGTGTACATGCTAATAGTTCCGTGTTCCCAAAGTACATAAAACGTTAGTCAGGAGAGTAAACAATGAGGCTGGAACATTAGGTAGGGGCCGGATCTGGAAGACTTTGGATGCCATTTAAAGAGCTGAAATTTACCTAGTGGGATCAGAATTTATGTTTTAAGTAAATTACACTAGTTAGTATGTGGGAGATATATTTGGGAGAACAAAAGCAGAGGATGGAAGATTATCTAGGACACTGCTGAATATTTCAGCAAAAGAAAATAAGAGCCTCAGTTTGAACAGGGCAATTGAAGTTACATAGGAGGAAACAGATTTCATAGAAATTTAGATGAAAATCAATAAAACATGGTAACAAATTGAATTTAAGTTGAAGTAGTAGGTGGAGTCAAAGATAACAGTCAGTTTTCTATTCTTGGCTGATCAGGTAGCTAAGATCACCAACCTTGAAACAGAAAATATAGGAAGGGAAGCAAGTCAAAAGGGTATGATAAATTCACTTTTTTTTTTTTTTTTGAGGTATCAGGGAATGAACCCAATGAACCCTGTACGAGGGAAGCGGGCAGGACCTTGTACGAGGGAAGCAGGCACTCAGCCCCTAACATACATCCGCTCCCCAATGACAGTTGGTTTCTTTGTTTGTTTGTTTGTTTAGGAGGTACAGGGGATGGAACCCTGGACCTTGTATATGGGAAACGGTCTCTCAACCACTTAAGACACATCTGCTCCCCTAAATTCACTTTTGTACCTGTGAATCTGAAGTGCTTGTGGGAATATCAGGTTGAGATTTCCCTGAGACAGTTGGTGAAGCCTAGAAGTGGGCTGTGACTGGATATGTGCTGTAGTCAAAGCATTGAGAGGAAATGCAATTGGGGAGAGTGCAGATTTCTAAAACCACCTTTCAGAAAACAAAATGGCTCAGTCCGCCACATGTCCTCCTAGAAATCTTTGGCCTTCTCAGAATGTCTCCACAGGGCTGTCAGAAGAGTGTATCTAAGGTACTATATCGCTGACTAGTTTCAAATTCTTCAGCCTCCTTTCTTGCCAGTTTGCCAATGCTAACTTTAGCCCTGTCTCTGATTTTCCTGGTCTCATATTCGTCTGTGGGGTTCTAGTCTCATGTACTTACTCCTAGACCCCATTTGCCTTGAGCCTTTTTTTTATGTCCCTGCCTTTGGCTGGCTAGTTCCTATTGTCCTTTCCTCCAGTTCCTCAAGGAAGCTTTCCCTAACAGTGAAGGCTTAATTTCCTCTTAATAAGATTCCATAGCAACCTGTATTTGTGTCTGTTCTAGCACTTATCGTCCTGTTTTCACGGCAGTCACCACATTGTATTCTGTCTTCTTCCATTACCGTACATAGCTTTTGAAATGTTTATTTGCTTATCTCCACTCTTTTTACCTGGCTCTAAAGGGTCTCACACATACTTATTGAAAGACGGATATTGAATTAATTGAATTGAATTTTTGGATTGTATTAATTTAAATAAAATAGAATCGATTTTCATTAAATTTGCATGAGGCTTACTGGTAAACATAAAGAAAAAAACAATGTTGTTGACAGCAGGATAGCTTCACACTGAAAATCCTTTGACCATTTATCAGTTCTGATGTTTGAGATCCTGTAACAAGGGGTCCCATTCAAACTATACATTTTTTAAAACTTTCAAATATACTTCAGTTCTCATCTGTGTCCTCCTCTAAATAGTTATTAATTCAAAGTGGATGAAAATATTTACCATAATGCAAACTTGTCCTTTGCTGCATTTTATGCTTTACTGCGTTGGCCTTAATTTTTTCTTGTTGTAAACTAGCTTCAGCCAATTTGGCTCTTCAGCAATTGTCAGGTTCTTTGTAAATGACTGTGGACTCTGGTAATTAGAGGTAGAAAGTATTTATTATATCCTCTTTCTCACACCTCACCAATAGGTGGTGTGTTACACAGAAAGTAAGCCTCAGGTAAAATTCTATTAAACATGTAAACATATGTTAACCAAGAGGCATAAAAAAAAGTTATATCATCCTGGGGGGAAAAAATCTCACTCTGGTTTTAGGCCCTATGACTCATGTTTTGAATGAAGGGTTCATTTAAAGGCTAACACAATGACATTCTGATGGCTGCAACAACAAATAGCCTTGTGTTAGAGTCAAATGACAGCTGCTTCTGTAAAGTGGAGGAAAAATGACAAAGGAGACAGAATACCAAAAGTCATTCTGTGCTTGCCATATCTTTACACTTAATTTATGCAATCTTTCTAACTGATCACAAGTCTTGAAACCACTCATTTCTTCAAAAAAAACGTTAGATCTAAAATCCTGTGTACTGATTAACAAGATATGTTTTGTACTCTGATAAGGACATTTGAAGTGTTAAATAACCAACTTTTTTTTAGCAGTTTTATTGAGATATATTCACACACCATACAATCCATTCAAAGTGTATAATCAATGGCTTTCAGTATAATCACAGAGTTGTGCATTCATCACCACAATCATTTTTAGAACATTTTCATTACTCCAAAAAGAAAAACTCCATTCCCTTAGCAGTCACCTCTCAATCCCTCTATCCTTTCCCAGCCCTACATAACCACTAATCTAATTCTGTCTCTATATATTTAATTATATTTACATTTATACAAATGGAATCATACCACAGGTAGTAGTTTGTGTCAGTTTCTTTCACTTGACATAATGGTTTTGGTTTTTTAAATTATTGTAATTTTTTTTAGTTAGAGTAGTTGTAGGTTTACATAAAAGTCATGTAAAAAAAACACAACATTCCCATATACCCCCCATTGTTGACACTTCACATTGGTATGGTAGCTTTGTTACAATTGATGAGAGAATATTAAAATATACTGTTATCTACAACCCATAGTTTGCATTGTTTATTTTTTCCCATATACCACCCTATTATTAAGTGCTGACTTCTGATTAGGATACTAAACTTTCTTTTATCTAATTTGCATAATATACCACCCCCCAAAATTAATGTTAAAATGGGGAGCAGATGTAGCTCAGTGGTTGAGCACCCGCTTCCCATGTACAAGGTCCTGGGTTCAATCCCTGGTACCTCCTTAAAAAAAAAAAGCTAAACACAACAAATATAATTTATTTGCTCACATCTCTACAATATTGGTAGGGCTCAGTAAGGAAAACTGGTCTTTGCTCCACTTGGCATCTTCTGAGACTATAATGTCCAAGATTGCTTCTTCACTCACATGCTTTATGTCTCAGCAGGTATAGATAGCAAAGCATAAGGCTGGATGGGCACTTCTCTCAAACTCTCAATCTCTCACCCCAGCTCTCCCTCCATCCTCACATGTGTCTTCTCCATATGGTTAGTTTGGACTACCTCACATTATGGCTATTTCAGGGTATTGGGCTTTTTTATGTTTTCTCTAGAACACAAAAGCAGAAGCTGCCAGGCTTTCTTAATTTCCAGGCTCAGAAGTCCTAAAATGTGACTTTTGCTGTTTTTACAATGCTGTCATCAGGCCAAACAATCCATATTTGCAAGTAGGGAAAATAAATTCCATTTCTTGATGGGAAAATATCAGATTCATACTGACAGGTTTTCCACAGTTCACCCAACCCTGCACAGGACAAGAGCAGCCATAGTTCAGACTCATCTAACCAGTCACTGGGGCCTGTCCTTCCAGCTCTTTCTTCTTTCTGTTTCTGACTGTGTGGTTTTGGGGTAGTTTTCTTCTTCAATTCAACATTTGTGGAGTTCTTTTCCAATATCTACCATACTCTAGACTTCCAAGCAATTGGTATTTGTCCTTTTATTAGTTGATTCTGAAGGGAGATTTTTTTCCAGCATATTCCTATGTTGCCATATTGATAATGTCATGATGCTTATAGTTTTGAGGTCACGAGAATGTCCAAATCAAGGCATCATCAAGGCAATGCTTTCTTCCCAAAGACCGGCTCTCAGCATCTTTGAAATAAAATGTGTCATATGGCAAGGCACAAGGCGGTGTCTGATGGTCTTTCCCTTCTCCTCCTGGTTTTGTTGCTTTCAGCTTCTTGCTTCCCTGGCTTTCTCCCCTTCATCTCTTTTAGCCATGTATATAAATCAGCCAAAGGGTTGCTGATGCAAAGTGCCAGAAATCTATTGGCTTTTATAAAGGGTATTTATTTTGGGAAGAAGCTTACAGTCACGAGGCCATAGAGAGTAAGTTACTTCCCTCACCAAAGTCTGTTGCCACGTGTTGCAGCAAGATGGCTGCAGTCTCTGCTAGGGTTAAGCCTTCCTCTTCCTCTTAAGGCTCCATGGTCCCAGCTTCTTCTGATCTCAGCTGTAGGCTGGCATAAGGCTCATCTCTCTTCTTGGGGCTTCTCTCTTTCCAGGCTCAGCTGTTCTGCTCTTTCCACAAGGTGAGCTGATAGTTATCAGTCAAATGGCTTGTCTCTCTCTCCCAGGAGTTCCAGCATCCAAACTAAGCTTTATTCTCTGCCATGTCATTTTCTGTGTGCGTTTCTGCCCACCAAGGGGGGTGGGGACTCAATGTCCTACTGACGTGGCCAATCAGAGCGCAAATCTTAATTTAATCAAGTAAAAGTGAAACCTCTGAATTTAATACAATCAAAGGGTATCACTCCAAGAGAACAGACCAGTTTGCAAACATAATCAATATTTCTTTTTGTAATTCATCAATAATATCAAACTGCCAAACCATGTACTAACGTTTTACATCACTCACACTTATGGGAGTTCTCTATGGCCAGTTATCGAAAGAAGAAAATACAATCTGTGAAGGAAAATGTCCCCAGGAGGCAGAATTTTGGTTGGTATATTAGGCTGTCCCCTGGACACTGGACGTTCTTCCGTTGGAAGAATAGGCAATTTGATGTGTGGATTTACACTGATTCACAGGCATTGGCTAATGGACTGGACAACAATTGAAAAATAGTGACAAGGGGAACTGTGGAAAATGTATGTAGTTAGATATTTTAGAATAGGCACACAGTACAAATATTATTTGTATCCTACGTAAATGTCCACTGGAGATCATCTTCTGTGGAGGAAGTTTTAATAATCAGGAGAATAAGGTGACCCATGCTATAGATGTCAGCCATCTTCTCTTCCTAGCCACTCCAGTACTTGCTTAGTGAGTCCATAAACAAAGTGGCTACTGCAGCAGAAATAAGCATGACTCACCAACATGGAATTCCTCTCACTAAAGCTGCACAGAGTTTCCTTCACCAAGGCTAATCTGTCTAACACCATTGTTGATTACTCAACTTCCCAATATTGCAGGGCAGGGCTAAGCCTGCAATATGACACCATTTACCAGAGGGGACCAGCCAGCCACCTCATAGCAGGTTGAATATATTGGATCCCTTTCATCATGGAGGGAGCAGCACTTTGCTTTGCATGGAAGACATATATTTTAGTATGGATTTGAGTTCTCAGCCCACAGCACTTCTGCCAGCACCACCTTTTGTGGACTTACCTAATGCCTTATTCATCACCACAGTATCCCATAAAATATCACTTCTTACTAGAGATCACATTTTATATTAAGGAAATAAGACAGAGACTCATACCCATAAATTCACTGGTCTTACTAAGTGTCTCATGACCCAGAAGCACCTGGCTTGATGGAACAATGATATGGCCTACTGAAAGTTCCAGTTGTGGTGCCAGCTGAAAGACAACATTCTGTAAAGTTGGGATACAGTGTTACAGGATGAGGTACATGTCTTAAACCAGGTCCATAGCCAGAATGGTCATGTCTGAGTACTAAGGAGTAGAGGTGGGAATGGCCCCTCTAATTATTACATATTGGAGGATGTTTTCTTCCTACCGCACAATCCTGAGCTCAAAAGGAATGGACGACTTAGTGTTCAAAGGAGAAATGTTTTTAGTAAAAAATACAAATTATGGCTTCTTTGAATTGGAAGCTAAAACTGCTATCTGCCCGTTTGGGGATTCTCATGACACTGAACCAAAAGACAAGGGGGTTTCTTTTCTGGCTGATATACTTATTGCAATTATAAAGAAAAATTGGGTTGCTTCTACAAAATGGGGAGCAAAGAAGACCATCTTGGGGATTCACTGGACCACCTCTCTTTTTCTCCCTTGCCCAGTAATCCTGAGCACTGAAGTCTTGGTAACTCAAGAAAGACAGTCCCACCAAGGGCTCATATCCTACATCAATGAAGGAGTGAAACCTTCGTTCTTCCAAACAAGTAAAGAAACCTGTTCAGCTGAGGTGCTGGCAGAGGAAAAGAACATAAAATGGCTGGTGGAAAAAAGCAGCTATGACTATCAACTGAGGCCTTGTGACCAGCTACAGAAGCAGGGACCATAGCAGCTATGCTTTACATTAATGTTTCTTTTCTTCCCTGTTTCTCCCCACTAACTTTTATGGAGAATGCTGGGTGCTGGCTAATGTTTTAGGTTTCGAGTGGGGACAGCATTTATACCCAGGTTTCCTCTACACCTGATCTCTGTGTTCTTACAAAGGCCACAGGCTCCTGTCATGGGTTACTTTCTATATCCTTTATGATTTTCCTCAGTAACCCAGCTTGATATCGATTGAGCCACATTTGCTTCCCAGATAAACTGTATTTTAAAAAGATGAGTTGAGTAAGAAATTTGTGGGATCCAACTGTAGAACAGCAGTTTTTCACCTATGAGTTAGCCAATATATCAGGAAAATAAAAGTAAAATAATAATAGTGATAATAATAATCTGACTAAAAACCTTTTTTTTTATAACCCAAAACATCAAGGGTATTGGGATGAGATCCCTTTGAAAGGATCTCTTTTGAAAGGATGTGCATCTATTGATTTTCAGGTGTTTCTACTGTGAATTTGTTCACAACAAGTGAATTCTTGCCTGGATTTTAGCCCAATTGCTTCAGAAAGATGGTTGGATGAGGCTTAATTGATGAGCATCAAATTCTGCAATGTTTCCAGGCATCTGGGCAGCTGAAATCACCGCCTGGTTGTAAATCATAGCCTATTTTCATTTGCCCTTCAAATGAAAATAGGCAAAAAAATCTTCAGTTTAAGGTACATGTAACACCTAAAAGGTCTGTGGCCAATAGGAACATTACAACTGAGAAATTGGATGTTAAACCTCTCTTCCCTGGGTAGCCTTAAGTGCAGTGACCAGAACATGGTTTAGATCAGAGCAAGCTGAGTGACCATAGGGCATCATTGCAACCATCTAGCAATTGGCTACTCTGAAATGAAATATAAATAAAATTGTAAGCTTAGAGGCATTTGGGGAATTACAAACTGGCTTGACAGAAAGATATGCAAGACAACCAAAACGAGCTATTAATGCATACACTTTGATCCTAGAGACAGGAGGTGCACTACATATCATAATTAGGTGTGCAGGACTCTTTTGTAAGTTTGAACAGGCTGTGAAAATCAATAGAAACTGCTTAATGATTTAAGCCACACATAGATGTAATAAATCAAGAGAAAGGAACAAGCAAAGTTAGAGGACAATGAGCGGCTCAGAACATATACGCAAGTCAAATGATATCTGGGTGATGGCCACAGAAGATGCCCTTACCCATCCTGGAGCACCTGCTCAAGGTGCTTTGCAGTGCACACTGATGACCCAGACCACAAGAAGGTGGCTGTATGGACAAGCTTCTTTAGCACTGAATTATAGAAGGTTCTTGGGCGGTTGTGAAAGCTGTATGGCAAGATAGTGCCAGCCTGAGGTAGGAATTTCTGCAAACATTAGGAATGAACTCTGGAGAGGAGGAAACTGGGTTGCCTGAAGGGGAGGACCTAAGAGCTGATGTTCATCTTCTGGCTATTCAAAAGAGGTAGTTCCTACCATTACATCAGAGTGAGGATCCCTCCAAGAAGCCAATTCACAAGGCTTCCCTGCATTCTCTATGCCACCCAGACTCTTGGACCGCTCTTTGCAGGGACTGTTGCACTGGTTAGGTGACACAAGAGGAAGTGTCTCCACTTCTTGGGCTGAGGTCATATAAATCTGTGTCAGCCCAGTCCCTGCACCTCTTCATTAGACCTGGTCAGTGACTCTACAACTTTTCCTCCCTCTATCCCTGTCTCCTTCAGCTGTCCTCCTGAGACTCCAAGCCCCTATATTTTGACCAGCAATCTTTTCAGTTCCTACTTTTCCAGGAGTTCCATCTCCCTAATCCCCAGCTTAGAGCATCTTCTTAGTTTTCTCTTCCTTTTCTGTTCTGTCCCAGGTCAAAGAAAATGGAGCTCTTCCTTCTGTTACCCATCTTCATCCTCTTTGAGCTGGGGGCTGGTACATTTCAACCTCAGCTGTGTATAAGAAAATAAAGGTCGCAAATGATCACCACCATAAATGACCTGAGATCCCCCGTTCAGGCCACAGCAAACTGGACTCCAGCCCCTATCTCAATCCATTACCATATATCAACAACAGCCTGCATCCCCAAAGCTTTGGCAGATGTTGTTTCCCTCATTATGGAGATTCATTGCCCAGATGCTTGTATAATAATCTCAAATTGGACACAATACCACTTTGCAGGCACTTGGGGGCTAATGAGGGTCTTTGAAATATCCCTTATTCTCTCCCATATAGGGTGTGACCCTAAAAGAGACATCTTTCTGTATTGTCATCCAAAGTACCAGCAGACTATTCTCCTGCCCCAAAGGTGAGTGACTGAAAGACCACCCCTCCCCCAGCTACTGCCCCATTCCAAAGCACCTGCTTCTCCTACACACCACTTCATTGTGCCAGGCCAGTGTGTCTGAGTTCCTACTCCCAGCTACTCTTCTTTCATCTCTGTTTCCCCTAGGCGGTGATGCTGAGAGATCACTAGTCTCTGATCTCTGGTCTCTTTTGTCCCTTTCTTTCAAAGATCTTTTGCTATCTATTTTCCTGTCATCTCCATCTCTTCAATTCTCTGGCTCCTCCACTCACAAAGGTGGAGGAAGGGTCATCATAGGTAAGGAAGGGTGAGATGGGGCAAGCAGGGGTAAAAACTTCTCTTTTCACAAATCTAAGGGCTCTGCTCTCTCTGCTCCATGCAAGGTGTCTTATCACTGGCTATGCTTGTAGCTATGGCTTTGGCTTCTAGAACATCATGTAGGAGTACACCAGTGTGCTTTCATAGATTGGACCATTGCCCACTGCTGCTGTCTTTCCTAATAGAAGGGAGCTAAGATCTTGGCCTTCTGATCCCTAAAGAAGTCTTAACCCCAGTCAGAAACCTTTCTAAGAGAAACCCCATCTATGGGTTCTCAAATCCAAATCCCTCTGCTGTGACATCTATGCCCAGGTAATAAAGATGGTCTAAATTTCTCTGCTTCTATGTCTATCATTACCACCATAGAATAGTGGTTTTAAGAACAGAAATAGTAATTTGTGTTTATTCTCCCCATGTTTTTCCCTCTCTTCTCATTTCAAATTGATGACTAGGTTTTGCCAATCCTTCCTTCAAGGACTTTGGTTGGAGAGAAGTAGGCCAAGCATATGGCTCTTCCAGTATAAATCCATTGAAGTGTCAAGGTGTCTCCAAGTGGGTGGAAAGAGGAAGACATTTTTTGGTAGTAAGATCTGGGGGGAGAGATTTCCCTGGGCTGGCAATTAGAGAGAAACCTGAGGGAAGTCCTAGAAGAAAGAATGTCCTCACTTCTCCTGGGCAGCACCTAGATGAGGTAGAAACAACTTAATGGATATGAAACCCAGATTTACCAGGGAAACTAGATACCAGCATCCAAAGAGTTATGTCCTCTGAGCATGGTGAGGAAGCTATAGACCTGGTGTCCCCAAAGGGGCTATGGTGTTGAACAGTGGAGGGAGTGGAGGGTGTCTCTGGTAAATGATTGATAAAAAGAGGGGATTTCTCCATTCTTTGGGTTTATATAAGATGTTTACTCCACTCTTAAGTGGGTCATTCTAATAAGAGTGAAGTTGAAATTTCTATTAGCCTGGCAGAGTGGGGGCTATGAATTGAAATTATAAAGAAACGGTTGAAATCCATAAAGAAATATGGAACTTCTTGCACACCCAAGGTTGTAGACTTGTAGGATGCTCCCAGCCATATCTCCTGCATCCCTAGTCTTCTCATCTCATCTCAAGGGAAGCTGTGCTGTGAGATCCAAGATGGACCTCAATTATCATTGATTATTTTGAACTAATCATTATTCCAAAAGCCTTTATTGAACTTTGCTTTGAATACCATCTAGGCTTCAGGGGCACAAAGTGGAATATGAACCAGCCTGGGCCCACAGGAAGCTCTTGAGGCTCCGAGCACCATAGGTAGTTTTGTCATAGCTCACACCCTCATATTTTTGTTTGTTTCTAGTTATATCTACTACGTCACCATGACCTGGAGAAAGTAGGGTATTTATCCTTTTCAGACAGAAACCTTGGAGCCACAGCCTGGCTCGTATTCTTCATGGTAAATCATTAGTCTGTCACCAGCTCAGGAAGACCATTGGAGTGTCCATCTTTCTCACATCGTGAGGATTTGAGAGTGCACACAACACACGGCCAAACAAAATTTAGGGACTCAGCTGCTTTAGCCTCAGGGTTAAGAAAGCAATTTCCCAGCTCATATCTGTAAGGACAAAAAAAAATAAGGAAACACCAGAGGAAGATTGAGAGAATTTTTATATACTAGTCAAGGAAAAGTTTGGCACAAATCAAAGATTAGTTTCTCAGACTCACTTTTTCCTTTGAGTAGGGGAATAACTGGATGTTCCAACCAGAAAGCCATCATGTATTGCTTATAATTTGGCTTATTATAAATAAGTATTCTTTAACAAATATTTATTTAGCACCTCTGACATGCTAGGCATTTTTGCAGATACTAGGTGTACAATGATGAGGAAGATAATTCCCTGCCCTCAAGTATTCACAGGCTAGTCAGGGTGATAAAGTTGTAAAATAATGTATTAAGTGCTGGATTGGAGGTATGTCTGGGGTGCACTGGCAGCAAAAGTGAGCAATATTCAACTCAGATTGAGGGCCAGGTGTATTAGTCAGCCAAAGGGGTGCTGACGCAAAATATCAGAAATCTGTTGGCATTTATAAAGGGTATTTATTTGGGGTAGAAGCTTACAGTTACCAGGCCATAAAGCCTAAGTTACTTCCCTCACCAAAGTCTGTTGCCACGTTTTGGAACAAGATGGCTGCCGACATCTGCAAGGGTTCAGGCTTCCTCTTCCCCTTAAAGCTCCATAGTCCCAGTTTCTTCCAATATCAGCTGTAGGCTGGAATAAGTCTCATCTCTCTCCTGGGGATTGTTCTCTTTGGGCTCAGCTGCTGCTCACTCCACAAGGCCAGCTGTAAACTATCAGGCAAACAGCTCATCTCTCTTCCTGGGGCCTCTGCCATGTCTAATGGAGCTTTCTCTCTTTTCTTATGTATCTACTTCTCTGTGTATTTACTTCTCAGGGCTCCAGCATTAAAACTCCAAACTCCCTTCTCTGTGGTGTGCTTTCTCTGTGAGTCCCTGCCCACTAAGGGGGCAGGGAATCAATGTCCTACTGATGTGGCCCAATCAAAGCCTTAATCATTATTTAATCAAGTAGGTGAAACCTCTGAATCCAAAACAATCTAATATGCCCAGAGGAACAGAACAGTTTATAAACATAATCCAATATCTATTTTTGGAATTCATAAACAATACCAAACTGCTACACCAGGTAAAGGCTACCTGAAGACAGTGACACCTGAACTTTGTCTTAAAAAGATGAAGTGGCATTAGCCTTTTGAGGATGAGAGAATGGGATACCAGACAGGGGAAGCTCAAGTAGCCTTGAAACACTGGTGGAGATGGGATAGGAGGATGACTACTAGCAGCATTGTATTATTGTAGCTTAAATTTTGAGTTTGAGAGTGGTAAGAGATATGGTAGAAAGGTCTAGATGGGTCATTGTGGGGATGGAACTTGAGTCTATAATTCAGGCTTTAAATATATTTGAGTGGTAGACAGCCTCCAACATGGCTGCCAATGATCCCTACCTCCTGATATTCATTCCTTTGTGTAATAACCCCAACTTTTTTTCTTTTTAAAATATGATTTTTTACAAAAAATATTTAATACAAGTTATATATATATGAATCTCTATAAATACTTGATATCCCCATTTTATTTAAGGATGGACTCATTTACTTGCTTCTAATGAAAAGAATACAGCAGAAGCAATGGAATGTTACTTCTGAGATTAAAGTATTAAAAAGGCTGTGCCTCTCATCTCACTTTCTCTCAGATCACTCTCTCCACCTGAAGATACCTGCCATATGTGAGGCCAGTGGAGAGGCCCACGTGGCAAGGGACCACCAACAACCACACGAATGAGCTTTTAAGTAAATTCCCCCAAAGCCTCCATAAACCTTCAGATGAGACCACAGAACCATACAACAGTTTTACTGAAACCTCATGAGAGACCTTGAGCCAGAGGCACCCAGTTAAGTCACACTCAGATTATGGACCCACTGAAACTGAGATAATAAATGTTTGTTGTTTTAAGCAGCTAGGTTTCAGGGTAATTTCTTAGACAGCAATAGTTAACTAATACAGTCTGTGAGGGGAAGAGGATCTTAGATGGGTTTTAACAAGGAAATTCAGATTTGTCCTTTAGAAAGATCTCACAAGCAGTTGAAGAAGATGGATTTGGAGGGGCAAGATTTGAAAGTTGGAGCAGTCCAAAGTACAAACTGGAATGGATACCCCATTGGAAAGAAACACAGCAATTTCTGACACCATACACTGGATGCTTCTCGGAAACAAAATCCTTGCCTGTGGCAGCTTCAGGGAATTTCTATTGAAGCCCATCATGGAGGCTACATTGCCCAGTTTATAAAACTAGTCTGCCCTTAGACAATTTCATTCTTTAACTCCTACTGATTTATCTGTTACTTCTATCCCCTGTATTCATCCCCTCTATTTTATTCCCATCATCTCAACCCCATAGTTAAGGTTTTTATCTCTGCAGAAGAGAGCTAACATTTATTGATCATCTACTATATGCTAGGCATGGTGGCTCTGGAACCAGTCAGGCTACACTAACCAATAGTTAAAATTCAAGGAACTTTATTCAAAAATAAACTTATCCTTAGAAAAATAAAATATTACATTAATGAAGGAAGGATAATATGAAAAAGGAACAACTCAGGATAAAAAAAAAACTCTTAAAAATTAAAAATATGGCGGTTTAATTTTTAAAAATGCAATAGTGAAAATTAAATCCCAAAATCCCTGCCCTAACATAATTTATAGTCTAGTCAAGAAGATAAATGTGCAGAGATAATATGCCATTTATATACACTATAGAAAACAAAAATAAAACAATAATATATAGTGTTTATGGATTTATATATATGTATGCAAAAGAATAAAAATATATCCTGGAAAGACATGTACCAGTTTCACTACAATTGCTGTTCTGGGGAAGAGGGGAAAGGGTCTCAAATGGGAGTAGTGGTTAAAGAGAGTCTTAGCTATGATTGCACTGTTTATTTGGTAATAAACTGCTATAAGAAAAAATGATCCAATGTTAAATTAAATTCTAGGTGGTGGAAACATGGGTGTTCATTATTTTTAATATAATTTTCTACATATTTAAAAATTCTTGGAAAAAGCATTTTAAAATGAATAAATAGAATGTTGGAACATAAAATCAAAGAGAAATTTACTAGAGAGTAAAATAAAACTAAGAAGAGGTGAGACATAGGAAAGACAAGATAAGAGCCCTAGGTTTCACAGCCAGCTATTAGGAATTCTAGAAAGGGAAAGAAGAAAAACAAAGTGGTATGGGGGAGAGGAGTATGGAAGAAATAATCCAATAATAAAAATCTCCAGATGAAAAAATACAGACATTGCCAGTTCAAAAGGAATGGTGGAGGCTCAGATCAATGAATAACAATAACAGCAACGAAATCTCTATCTGGAAGATAAGGTTTCTAGGCATATGACAAAGTTGATAGATCAGGTGGAAATGACTGAAGACACAAATGTAAAAAAGGAGAAGTTCAGAAAATCAAGTGATTCTTTGCTTCAAGATAAAATAATACAAAAGGCTGCACAAAAAAAGAAAATTAAACGTAATATACCACTTGGCTTTGTAACCCACAATATTTACCACAACAATGCAAACATGTGTCTATTGATTTAAAAATGAAAATTGGGATGCAACAGTATTGGGAGAATGGAAAGAGCAAAATTGCTAAATCCTCATCTATCATAACAGTAAATTGGGTAAAAATGCCTTAGGTTCATAATTAAGATATAGAAGATTAAGTATATTATTTGGAAATGAGGTAAATACCAAAAGAAACTCCTAAAGAGCTGAAAGTTGATTGTATTTGTGTAGCTAGACAGGGAGATAGGAAGATGTGGGTCAAAGGACTACTATATTTTTATATAAACATTTTTATATTCTTTGATTTTTAAAGATTTTATATTTATTTAAATATATAGCTTTTAAATATTTAAATACATATGCTACTTGAGAATATATATATATATATATATATATATATATATATACACATATATTAAAAGAAAAAAATAGAAGAATGTAGCTATAACTTTTAGGTAGAGAAGACCTCCAAAACAATTATTTGAAGAAAAAAATATAATGTAGTTAATGTCTTTCAACTACAGTAAAGGTTAAAAATTTCCAAAGTGCAAAGCAACCATAACAGCAGATTAATATCTAGAAAATATAGAACAGTACTTGACACACAGTGTTATACAAGTGTTTGCTGTAAACATAAACATATAAATAATCACATAAACAAATGAAAAGGCATTTGAACCACCAGCAATCAGGAAAATGAAATTAAAATAGTAACCAGATATAACTTTTAAAAAGTCCATGAGAGAGTTCCAGGAAGATGGCATTGGAGTAGGCAGACAGGACTCAACTCTCTCACCAAAACAATGGAGATAGAGCCAAAATTTGTCTGAGGGACCTGCTTTGGGAGTCAGCAGACCAGGGCAGTACTAAACAACTCCCAGGAGGGTGAGGGACAGAGAGATGAAGAACAACAACAACAACAAAAACATGAGTTACTAAGTCCCCATGTTGGCCTGAAAGTGTTCCCATCCTCCTCTTCAACACATTAAGTCAGGATAAAACCCCTGGCTCACTGCAGCCAACTGAGAGGGTAAAAGACATCTTCTTCCCTATGGTTGTTCTGGGGGAAAAAAGAATGGGGGTTGGAGAGCTTCTGTTCAGTGAATTCAGTCAGCAGAGCTCACTTTGAATCCCAACTCTGGCCAGAAAAGAAACACAGGAAAGCAAAAATTGAAATAAACACCTCCATGGAAAGGTGTACCAATGAGTGCAATCTGCTGGCCGGTATGGAAATTGCACGGAGAAAAACTGCTTTTAGGTCTCTCTTAACACAAACTCCTGGGAGAAAATCTGTATACCATTAGTGAGTCCTTGGCCTGATTTTGGTAACTTAAGCAATTTTAAAGACTTAGAATAAGTTGAACCAAATATCAAAGAAAACCTGTGGGGAAAAAATAGGCAAGAGAGAGAAATTGGCCATTAGACTAAATTCACAAACATATTCAGATGCCTAGACATCAGTAAAAAATTACAAGCCATATTAGGAAACAAAAAGAAATGTCCCAGCCAAAGGAACAAACAAAATATCCTGAAGAGATACAGGATAAAATAATTAATCAATGATAATCACACAAATCTCCTAAATCAATTCAAATAATTGAAAGAAAATATGACTAAAGAGATAAAGGATATTAAGAAGACATTGGATAAGCATAAAGATCAATTTGAAAGTCTGCAAAGAAAAATAACAGAAATTATGGGAATAAAAGACACAGTGGATGAGATTAAAAAAAAAAAATACATTAGAGGCACATAAGGAACAGATTTGAATTGCTCGAAGATAGAATTATTGATTTCAAAGACAGACCATTCGAACTGAAAAAGACAGGAGAACAGAAAGAAAAGAGATTGGAAAAAATGGAATAGAGTCTCAGGGAATTGAATGATAATGCAAAAAGCACAAACTTAAGTGTTATCGGTGTCCCAGAAGAAGAGAATGGAAAACGGACAGAAGAATATTTGAGGAAATAGTGACTGAAAACTTCCCAACCCTTATGAAAGATGTAAATATCAATATCCAAGAAGGACAATACACTCCAAACAGAATAAATCTGAAAAGACCTACACCGAGACACCTACTATTCAGAATGACAAATATCAGAGATAAAGAGAAGATTCTGAAAGCAGCAAGAGAAAAGCAAAGCATCATATACAAGGGAACCTCAATAAGGTTAAGTACTGACCTCTCATCAGAAACCATGAAGGCAAGAAGAACATGATATGATGTATTTAAGATACTGAAAGAGAAAAACTGCCAGCCAAGAATTCTGTATCCAGCAAACCTGTCCTTCAAAAATGAGGGTGAGTTCAAAGACTTCACAGAAAAATAAAAACTGATAGAATATGTCACCAAAAGACCAGAATTACAAGAGATAATAGAGATAGTGCAGCAGCCTGAAAGAATAAAACAAGGGCGAGAGACTTGGAGAAGAGTGTAGAAATGGAGATTATGAAAAAGGGTAAAAAAAAGACTAAAAAGACAGACAATAGTAAGATATGACAACAGAAAGCCAAAGGCCAAAATGGAGGAAGTAAGTAATGGCTTTACAGCAATAACATTGAATGTTAATGGCTTGAACTCCCTATTCAAAATATATAGACTGATAGAATGGATTTTTAAAAATCAGCTATCTATATGCTGTCTACAAGAGACTAATCTAAGACATAAGGACACAACCAGGTTGAAACTGAAGCTGGAAAAAGATATTCCACACAAAGAGTAACCAAAAAAGAACTGGAAAAGCGATTCAATATTGGACAAAATAGATTTTATATGTGAAAGTGTTATAAGGGATGAAGACAGTCATTATATATTAATAAAAGGGGCAATTCACCAAGAAGAAATAACTAAACTAAATATTTATGCACCTAACCTGGGTCCCCCAAGATCCCCTAAGAGGGACACAATGGCAAAACTGAAGGGAGAAATAGATGTCTATAATAAGAGTATTATGTTAATAATATTGTATTAATAATAGTATTGGGTAGAACATCTGGACAAAGGATTAAAAAAACATGATAAATGAACTAGACCTAATAGATATCTATAGAGCATTGTACCCCAAAACAGCAGAATATACATTCTTTTCAAGTGCTCAAGGATTCTTCTCCAATGACCAATATGTTGGGTCACAAGACAGGTCTCAATAAATTGAAAAAGATTGAAATTATACAAAACACTTTCTCTGATCATAACAAAATGAAGCTGGAAATCAATAATGGACAAAAAAAGGGAAAATTCATTAATATCTGAAGATTAAACAACACACTCAATCTCTGGGTCAAAGAAGAAATTGCAAGAGAATTCAGCAAATATCTTGAGATGAATGAAAATGAGAAACAACATATAAAAACCTATGGGTCAGGGAAGCAGATGTGGCTCAAGTGATTGGGCTCCTGTCTACCATATGGGAGGCCCTGGGTTCAGTTCCTGGGGCCTCCTGGCAAAGGCAAGCTGGCCTGCGCCCATGGAGAGCTGACTGACTGCGCCTGCAGAGAGCTGACGGCCTGTAGTCATGGAGAGTTGGCACAGCAAGATGACATAACAAAAGGGAGACAAGCAGACACAGAGGGAACACACAGCGAATGGACACAGAAGAACAGACAGCAAGCACAAGTGGCGGCGGGGGAGGGGAGGAATAAATTTTTTAAAATCCTTAAAAAAAAAAAAAAGACAGTGACCTAATTTAAAAAAAAAAACAAAAAAAAACCACAACCTATGAGACACTGCAAAGGCAGTGCTGAGAGGGAAATTTATAGCCCTCAGTGCCTACATTAAAAAAGAAGAAAGAGCTAAATTTGAGGACCTAACTGCACACCTGGAGGAACTAGAAAAAGAACAGCAAACTAATCCCAAACCAAAACGAGGGAAAGAAATAGTAAAGATTAGAGCAGAAATAAATGAAATTGAGAACAAAAACACAATAGAGAGAATCAACAAAATCAACAAACCCTTAGCTAGACTGATAAAGAAAAAAAGGGAACATGCAAGTAAAATCAGAAATGAGAGGGGGACATTACCACTGACCCCACAGAAATAATAAATATCATAAGAGGATACTATGAACAACTGTACGCCAAAAAAAAACCTAGACAATGTAGATTAGTTGTACAAATTTCTAGAAGCATATGAGCTGCCTACACTGATTCTAGAAGAAATAGAAAACTTCAACAAACCAATCACAAGTGAAGAGATTGAAACATTCATCAAAAACTCCCAAAGATGAAAAGCCCAGGACCAGATGGCTTCACAGGTGAATTCTACTAATCATTCAAAGATGATCTAATATCAGTCTTGCTCAAGGTCTTCCAAAAAATTGAAGAGAAAGAATGCTACCAATTTCATTCTATGACTCCAGCATCACCCTATTACCAAAACCGATAAAGATACTATGAAAAAAGAAAATTCCAGACCAATAATTCTAATGAACATAGTGACAAAAATCATCAACAAAATACTTGCAAACTGAACCCAAAAGCACATAAAGCATTATACACCATGATCAAGTGGGTTTTATCCCAGGTATGCAAGGATGGTCCAAAGCAAGAAAACCAATCAGTGTAATAAACCACATTGAAAAATTGAAGAAGAAAAATCACATATCCTCTTGATTGATACAGAAAAGGCTTTTGACAAAATACAACACCCATTCTTGAGTTAAAAAAAAAAAAAAAACTTCAAAAGATAGGAATAGAAGGAAGCTTTCTCAATATGGTAAAGTGCATATATGAAAAACTCACACCTAGCATTGTACTCAATGGTGAAAGACTGAAAGCTTTTCTGCAAGGATCAGGAACAAGTGAAGAATGCCCACTGTCACTGCAGTTATTCAATATTGTTCTAGAAGTTCCAGCTAGATAAAGATATAAAAGGCACCCAAATAGGAAAGGAAGTACTAAAACTTTCACTGTTCACTGACAATATGATCCTATATCTAGAAAATCCTGAAAAATCCACAACAAGCTGCTAGAACTAATAGACAAGTTCAGCAAAGTGGCAGGATACAAGATTAATAAGCAAAAATCAGTAGCATTTCTATACATTACTGATGTGCAATCTGAGGAGGAAACAGAAAAAAAATTCCGTTTATGATAGTGACTAAAGGAATAAAATATTTAGGAATTAGCTTAAACAAGGACATAAAAGATGTGTATTCAGAAAACTAAAATCATTGCTAAAAGAAACTGAGGAAGAATTAAATAAATTGAAGGTCGTTCCGTGTTCGTGGATTGGAAGACTAAATATCATAAAGATGTCAATTCTACCCAAATTGATTTACAGATTCAATGCAATACCAATAAAAATCCCAACGGCCTTTTTTGCAGAAATGGAAAAGTCAATAATCAAATTTATTTGGAAGAGTAAGGGGCCCTGAACAGCCAAAAATGTCTTTAAAAAGAAGAACAAAGTTGGAGGACTCTCACTTCCTGACTTTAAAGCATATTACTTAGCTACAGTGGTAAAAAACAGCTTGGTTCCTGCATAAAGACAGATTGACCAATGGAACCAAATCGAGAACTCAGAAACAGACACTCACATCTACTGTCAAGTGATTTTTGACAAGGTGGTCAAGCCCTCCCAGCTGGGTCTGAACAGTCTATTCAACAAATGGTGCTGGGAGAACTGGATAGCCATATTCAAAAGAAAGAAAGAGGATCACTATTTCACACCTTATACAAAAATTAACTCAAAACTGATCAAGGACCTAAATATAAAAGTGACAACCATAAAACTCCTAGAAGAAAATGTAGGAAAACGTCTTCAAGATCTTAAGGTAGGCAGTAGTTTCTTAAACCTTACAGCCAAAGTATAAGCAACAAAAGAAAAAATAGATAAATAGGACCTCCTCAAAATTCAACACTTTTGCACCTCAAAGGACTTTGTCAAAAGGGTGAAAAGGCAGCTGACTCAATGGAAGAAAGTATTTGGCAATAACGTATCCAATAAGGGTTTAATATCCATGATATATAAAGAGATGATTACAACTCAGCAATAAAAAGACAAACTACCGGATTAAAAAATGGGCAAAAGACTTGAAAAGACAATTGTCCAAAGAAGAAATACAAATGGCAAAAAACACATGATAAAATGTTCAACATCACCAGCGACTGGGGAAATGCAAATCAAAACTACAATTAGATACCATTTCACAACTATTAGAATGCAACTATTAAAAAGTCAGGGAAATAGATGTGGCTTAAGCAATTGGGCTCCTGTCTACCATATAGAAGGTCCAGGGTTCGATTCCCGGGGCCTTCTGGTGAAAAGCAAGCTAGCCCACGCAGAGTGCTGGTACAGCAAGATGATGCAACAAAAAGAGACACAGAGGAGAGACAACAAGAGACACAGCAGACCAGGGCACTGAGGTGGCACAAGAGATTGAGCACATCTCTCCCACTCCGGAAGGTCCCAGGATCAGTCCCCAGTCCCACCTAGAGAGAAGACAAACAGACACAGAAGAACACACAGAGAGCAGACAGCGAGCACAAAAACAATGGGGGAGTGGGGGAATAAATAAATATTTTTTTAAAAAGTCAGAAAACCGTAAGTGTTGGAGAGGATGTGGAGAGAAAGGAATGCTTATTCATTGTTGATGAGAATGTAAAATGGTATGGCCACTGTGGAGGACTGTGACAGTTCCTAAAGAAGTTGAATCTAGACTTGTCGTGTGACCCGGTGATACCATTATTAGGAATATACTCAGAAGAACTGAGAGCAGTGACACAAACAAATATCTGCATACAGTTGTTCATAGCTGTGTTATTCATGATTGCCAAAAGTTGGAAACAACCTAGGTGTCCATCAACCGATGAATGAATAAACAAATCATGGTGTTTACACAATGGAATATTATGTAGCTGTAAGAAGAAATGAAATCGTGAATCATATGACAACATAGATGAACCTGGAGGGCATTATGTTGAGTGAAGCAAGCGAGACACAAAAGGACTAATACTGATTGATTGTGCTATTATGAACTAAAGATATTGTGTAAACTCATGGAGTTAATAATTAGAATATAGGTTACCAGAAAATAGAATGAGGTTAGAGAATGGAAAGCTGACAGTTAATCTGTGCAGAATTGGTTAAAACGTTGTAAATCTTTGGAAATGACTAGAAATGGTGAAAGCACATCATTTTGTTAGTAACTAGCAGAGTTATTATAAGTGGGTGATAGTGATTGAAAGGGTAAGTCTAAGGTCAAGTGTATTACCAGAAAGAAAGGTAAAAATGTAACATTGGACTGTATAACATAGTGAAACCTCATGTAAAATACAAATATGGTGTGATATTGCATATATAAGACTGTTTTTACAAAATATAAATAAAAATAAACTAGAGAGATGGAAACAGAATAGCAGCTATGTAGCTATGTAGCTATGTATGTGATGAGTTTTTGTTTGTTTGATTTTTGTTTATTATTATTACTGGAATAATGAAAATGCTCTAAAAATTATTGAAGTGATGAATACATAACTATGTGATTATACCAAATACCAAAACCGTTGATTGTACTCTTTGGATGGATTTGTTCTTTATTAATATGTATCAATAAAATTGATTTGTTTAAAAAAAAAGTCCATGAGAATAAAAAAAACTTGTATATATCAAATATTGGCAAAATTTAGGGAAATCAATATTCTCATATATTGTTGGTGGGAGTGGAAACTGGTACAGCTTTTTTGGAAAGAAATTGGGTAGAATTATTAAAAATTTAGATGCACATTTACTTTAGCCCAGCAATTCTACATTTTGTCAGAAAATTGCTGGTACATGCACATGCACACAAAGAGGCATTACTACTAAGGAGTTTTATTAATGGATTGCATGTAATAGCAAAAATAAAAATAAAAAATAAATAATGAAAAAAAGCACTGTGAAACAGAACACTGCAATTTAAAGAATCAAGTGAATATGTTCTGGCCTGGAAAGTGCTCAAGGACACTATAAGTAACAAACTACAGATCAGTGTGTATAACATGATAGCATTTATATAAAAGAAATGAACAATAACAAAGAAACAGCAAAACAACAATCTATGTATTTCTATGTACATATATGTGTATGAAGGCTCAGGGGCATGGCCAAGTGAGATTTCACCTCTGTAGAGCTTGACTCTTCTATAAACAATAGCTTTAAAAGCACAGCTTCTGAAGCCAGACAGACTGGCTTCCAATTTCGCTTTTGCCACTTCTTGCATGAAATTGATATACTTGCATAATCTTGCTATACCCCATTCTTCTCAGATGTAAAGCAGGGATAGTAATAATATATACCTTATAGAGTTATTGAAGGGATTAAATGGATATGTTAAATAACATATAAATAATAGCTTTAATTGCTCATTTATTAAAATACATTTTAAATATGATTTTCTAAAGTACTAATTCAAAACCTAGTACATTGAGTGTTCTACAGTGTTATCTATCTCTCCAAAGGTGCCATTTCAAAAGCATTACTCTGCTCTGCCATGGACATTAATCTCTTTCTTATCTACATCAAATCATTGCTTTTCCTATGGCAAACAGTAGTGAATCTGGCAGAATAAGGCCTCCATCAAAAGCAAGGAGACCAAGCAAGGAGATGGGGAGTCATGCCAGGGATCTGTCCATTTATCATTCTGGAAAAGATAAAGAAGACATTTCTGAAGCATTAACTTATGGGTTTAGAATTCTAAATTATATCACCCATAAATCGAAGCTCCCCTTGAGTGAGACTTCTACCTGAGCACAAGAGCTGAAGACAAACGATATTATTTATCTGCCAGCACCCAGTGTATGGCAGAGATCCCAGAATTAACATTGATAATCAAGACTGCTAAAGAAGCACTGACCACTCTAAATCAAGTCCAGGTATTCTATCTGGTGACAATTTCTGTAGGACAATTGAAAACAGGAAATGAGAGTGTCATTGATAGGAAATTCTTCCGCCATAGTTTGCTTTGCTGGCTTGAGGTGGTTTTGAGGGGGTGGTAAATTTCCTCAGGAAAAAATGTGCTAAGCAGAAACTGTTTAAGCCCTCATTGGTGCTTTTTTGGCTTAATCATTCCTCCTTCTTCAAGAATTTAGATTCCCCTTTTGGATTAAACTTTCTAGTTTAGTGACTGGAAAGGAATGAGGGAATTCTTTTTTTTAATCATTTGCTCCTTTAGGAGAAATACTACAGATTTTAAAAATGCTAAAAGATAAGAAAATCACCAAATGAGACTCAGATCAAATTGGCTGGACAGGGTGCTATGGAAGCAAATACCCAGAGATTGAACCTTGACCACAAGTTGGGGGAGGACTCCTGGGGAAGAAACTACCCCATCATGAGAATGCAGATAATCTATGTGTGACTGCCTAAAGACATGCTGGACTCGTATTTGAGGACACTTCATCCAGTAATTATGTCTACTTTTAAAATGTGCTTCATAATTATTATTAGCCATCTGTGTGCAGATAAATTTGTTTCTTTGCCCTTGCCAATCAAGAGGGTGTTTGCATACGTAACAGGAGCCCTCTTCAGGCAGCTAGCCTGTGATAAGAAAGGTTTACATAGACAAAGCAGTAATTGAATATTTGTCTGGTCTGGCCCTAACTCCAGAACTGTAGGCACACTGTCTGGGTTCAAACTCCAGTTCTGGGTTCAAACTCCAGCTCTACAAGTGAAATTGGGGAAAGTTTCTTTGCCTTTCTAAGCCTATTTCCTCACCTGCAAAATTGGGGTAATTTTTCCTCTTCATAAATACATTGTGAGGATCAAATTAGAAAATTCATGTAATAGCTGACTTAAATCTAATATCCTATTATACATCCATTTGGCTGAAAATGGCACTTGGAGGGGAAAATGTGGAAACTTAGTGTCTCATTCAACTTCTCCATATTCTCAAGTGATTGGTGGCTTCCAGTCACCAAGATGGGTTTTTTTGGTTGTTGTTTGCTTATTTGTTTGTTTGTTTTTAAAGGAGGTACCAGGGACTGAACCGTTGACCTCCTATATGTGAGGCAGGTGCTCAACCACTGAGCTACATCCACGCCCAACCAAGGTGGTTTTCAGATTGCTATTAGCACAACTGGAATGTGGGTACTACCCCACAACCTGGAGTCCCTGGTGTCACTCCCCTGCCAGCCTCAAGATCACCTAACTGCCTAAAGGATTTTCCTTCTTTCCTGTCTGCTCTGTACAATCACTGCTTCTTTCTACCCAGCTTGCACTCACGCCCTTAAGGAAACACCATGGCTAAGAATACTTGCCTTTCATTCCTCAGCAGCCAGTGACCTCTGGATAAAAATACCATGAAGCCCCTGAATTCCTTCCCAGAACCAATCCTCTCAGCTATACCTCCTCTCTGCTCCCTCCCACTTTTGCCAGCAGAATTCAGATTCAAGATCTCTCTTCTCAATTTCTGTTTGTTTGGTTTTTTTTGGGGGGCGGGGGGGAGGAATACTGTTTAAGTTATATATTTTCTCTTTTTAAATTCGGAGGTCATATGCCCCTGATTGTTTTCTGTCAACCGATTATCCATTTTTTATTCTAATTAAGAGAAAGAATGTAGTAAGGAAAGAGAGATTTGTAATATCCAATGCAGGATAACATTCTGGATAACAAATTATATAGGAAGTCCCCAGTCAAATATTTATATCATTAATCCCTTAGCTCTCTGAAGAGGAAAGACTGCATTTTGAAACTGTATACTTATTGGAGTAAATATTTCTTTGCTTTGTTTGGAATGAGCACTTGAGAAAGCAGGAAAACAGCTTTTTAAAAAATGCTTTCCTAAGCAATGGGAAGCATGTGGGATTTAGAGCAAAGAGACCTGTGTCCTGATTACAGGCTATGTGGCCGTTTCTGAGGGTGCAATTCTAACTTCTGAGTCTCTGAGCCTTGATTTCCTCATCTAAAAATGGGTCAAATAATACCTCTCAGCATCACAGAAATATCATGATCATATAAAATAATATTTCTAAAAGTGACTTACATACTTTCTTACACATTAAGAGTTATATAAAAATTATTTTTAAAACAAGTAGGCTCTTACCTAGGTGTAATATCTTAAGTAACCCATGACGAAAATGTTGTGTCTCCCTCTATCAAATTTCACAGTTATTTAAGAAAAAAATATTCCTGTCAGTTTGGCTTATTTATTTATTCCTGTTGCTAGTTGTTTCTAGAAAGTTTTAAAGTTAGTTATAATTTTATTTCACGCAAGCGGCTAAAAATATTTGAGAGCTTTGATTTCATCAAGCAGTTAAAGATAGTTTTTGTTGTTTGTTTTTTACCCTTTCAAGCTATAGCATTAGCATTTCTGATATCTGATTCAAGGCTGGACACAGAGACCAGATGGCAGGTACAATTACTGAGAACGGCAGTCTAGTCTCAGAAAGGCTGATATCATAGTACCATAATTCCTTGTGCTGACCTGCAGCTGCTGCTCCTGCACCATTGAGTTGGTGCTCACCTTATCTACTTTATGACAACATTGTCATGAGGCAGAAAGAGAGCTTTGGAGTCAGACTGACTGGGTTCAAGTCCTGGATAAGTCTTTAAGGTGTAGATATTAATTCCTACCTTGCTGCATGTTTTGAGAACTAAAACGGTGAAAATTATTAAATTATATAACAATCCTAGAACACAGAGATCAAAAATGCTTCCTTTCTTCTGCCTGTGTTCTTCCCTGAAGGTACAGCATGCTTCTGCCATGCCCCTTCACCCTCCAAGCTTATGTTTCCTCTCCCCAGCTAAATCCCTGGCATCTTGCTTCAGTTCAGTGGGGGTCAGGTTGGCACCCACCTTGCATGCTGCCAATTCTTCATTTGGGAGGACTCTGCTGCACAAGACTATTTCCTTGGTATGATGCTAATTACTTGATCATATGATATATAGAAACATGCATTCAAATCTAGGCCTTGATGAATGCCTGCTCACTAAATATGCACCAATTGATCACTGGATGGCAATGACAATTTTTCCCAGAAAGAAATGTCTCTGATTTACATATGTGTGGCTGATGCAAAAAGGGGGTTTTATAAATCACTGTGTCATCACCACCAAAATATGCCCTCTAGTCATATTCAAAAGAACCTGTGACAAGAGACCTATCAAATTGAATGGAAAAGCCATAAAACCATCAGTTCATTTGACATAAAACTGATATATTATGTGATAATGCTTCAAGTAGAACCCGGGACCCCATTCATCACACAGGCAGTTCTGCAGGCTAGGTTCTGAGCCATATGTTAATGAAACCGTCAGGCTCTACTCACGCTGCAGATTGCAGCTCCCAATCAGCACTGGGAGCCTACACACCAGAAAATGTTCCCATTGATAATACATTTCACCCACTAATTGACTTTCCTGGGAGAAAACTACATCAGGACACAGGTCACTTGGCCTCTTGGGAATACAATGTCCTCACGTGTAAAAGGTTAGACTAGATCCATGGTTCTCAGTGAGAGAAGTACATCATTAAGAAGTGTATCATCTGGCTACCTATAAAAGTGCAGAGGCAGGTGGTCCATCTCAGGGCTAGAATCTGGGGATCTTCAGCTTTAAAATGATTCCTAGGTGATTCCAGTGCTTACCCTTAGTTTAGCATTTTTAATTAAAGTGTTATCCCAGGACCAACAGCTTTAGCTGTCGAAATTCAGTCTCAGACCCCACGCAGGACCCATGAATCAGAATCTGAATTTTAACAAGATCCCCAGTAATTCAAAGCAAATTAAAGTTTGAGAGGCATTAGAATAGCTCTCTGGGGGAACTTTTAAATATTCCAATGATCAGCTGTGCCCCAGAACCATTAACTCAAAATCTGGGGGTGTAACCATGCAGCTTTAAAAAAAAAAAAATTCCCCAGGTGATTTTCACATTATCTAAGATTAAGACTATTAGTTTAGAATCTTATTTGCAGTTTAAAACCAAAGCTTCAGCTGGAGTCCCGAAAACATGATGATGGGAGCCAATCAGTAGCCCAAGGGGAGAATTACGAACAACAGCAAAAAGGATAGAAGCAGTCCACAGTGAGCTCCTACTCATGTCAGGTATTCATTTACATTCTTTTAATGTATACCTTGAAAAATGTCATCTTCAAACAACCCTATCAGGTAGGAATTGTTAAATATTTTTAGAATGAGAATATCGAGGCTCAGAGAGGTAAAGTGATTTGTCCATGTTTACTTAACTAGTTAGACCACTGCTCCCCTCCCTTGTGCCTCCTCAGAGATAATATTAGATTAAGAGAGAGAGAGAGAGAGAAAGAGAGAGAAGCACACACTTTTAAGAGTGATAGGCTGAAGTAGTGTGATTGCCATTTCCAGGGTCTTTCTACAAATATCGTAAGAACAGAATGTGGGGATGGGATCAATAGAAAACTAGAGGAGCACAGATACAAGCTTGCTGTATGATGGCTCTGGATGGGTCCGTGTCTTTAGTGTCTTTGCTCAGTTTGCATCAAGCAACTTGGGATGAAATGAACATACTAATTGTGGCAGGCAATATTGACACCCTAAAGATGTCTACATGGGTAATGTAGAAGTTTATTTAGTTTTTAAATGTTGAGAACATATTCCTGATATCTTTCTGGGGTATTCTTGTATTTATTTATCAGAGAAGTCAGTTTACAGAAAACACACAGAAATAAAGTTTGCATACACGCCCACTTATGTAATTTTCCCTATTATTGACACTTTGCATTGGTGTGGTAAGTTTGTTTCAACTGTTAAATCAAAAGTTTACAATTATACTAATAACTATAGTACATAGTTTACATTACAGTTGACTGTAATCTACAGATCTATGGGTTTTTAAAATCAAATTTTATTCTAGTAAAATCTATACAACCTAAAATTTCCCTTTTAACCGCATTCAAATATATAATTCAATGGTATTAACACTCACAATGTTGTGCTACCATCAACACTATTTATTACCAAAACTGTTCCATCTCACCAAACAGAAACTCAGTACCAACTAAGCATTAATTCTCCATTCCCTGGCTCTATACCCAGGCTTGGTAAAGTGTGTTCTGGTTTTTCACTATGAATTTGCTTATTCTAATTATTTCATATCAGGGAGCACATTCAATATTTGTCTTTTTGTGTCTGGCTTATTTCAAACAACATGATGTCTTCAAGGTTCATCCACTTTGTTGCATGTATCAGAACTTCATTCCTGTTTGCCACTGAATAATATTCCATTGTATGCAGAGAGACATTTTGTTTATCCATTCATGAGTTTATGGACACTTTGCTTCCATCTATTAGCAATTGTGATTAATGCCACTATGAACATTGGTGCACAAATATCTATTTGAGTCCCTGCTTTCAATTTTTTGGGGTATATAACTAGAAGTGAGGTTGCCAGGCCATGTGGGAATTCTATACTTAACATCTGAGGAAACCAAAAATGGTTTTCCACAGTGACTGCACAGTTTTACTTTCCCACCAACAAAGAATGAGTTTTCCTATTTCTTCATGACCTCTCCAACACTTATTTTCCATTTTTAAAATAGTATTTATAAATAAAATAATAAAAAAAACAAAAAATGTTAATTATTCCAGTAGGTGTGAAATGGTATCCCATTATGGTTTTATTTTTATTCAATTTTATTGATACATTTAATAAAGCATACAAATCATCCAAGGCGTACAAACAATGGTATTTGGTATAATCACATAGTTGTGCATTCATCACTTCAATCATTAGAGCATTGTCATAATTTCAATAATAATAATAAAACAAAAAAACAGACAAACAAGAAAATTCCTTACCTCTCAATCTCTCTACGCTTCCCCCCCAATGTACATAGCTGTTGTTTCTGGCTATTCTATCCAAAATGTATAATCAATGGCTTTTAGTATCACAATATTGTATATTCATAAACTTAAAAATTTTAGAACAATTTCATTATTCCAAAAAGAAAGACTCCAAACCCCTTAGCATTCCTTCCTCATAACAACTAATCTCCTTTCATCTTTATGAATTGATTTATATTTACATTTTATATAAATGGAATCATACAATATATTATTCACTGGGTGAGCATAAAGAACAATTTGAAATTCTTCAAAGCAAAGTAACTGACCTTATGGGAATGAAAGTCACGATGGATGAGATTAAAAATACATTAGAGGCACATAAGAGCAGATTTGAACTGCTTGAAGACAGAATTAGTGATTTTGAAGACAGAACATCTGTACTGGAAAAGGCAGGAGAACAGAAAGAGAAGAGAATGGAACAGGGTCTCAGGGAATTGAATGAAAACACGAAACGCAAAATCATATGCATTATTGGCATTCCAGAGCAGAAGAAAATGGAAAAGGGGGCAGAAAGATTATTTGAGGAAATAATGACTGAAAACTTCCCTAACCCTATGAAAGACATAAATATCAATGTCCAAAAGGACAACTCACCCCAAACAGAATAAACATGAATAGACCTACCCTGAGACACCTACTATTCATAATGACAAATATCAGAGATAAAGAGAAGATTTTGAAAGCAGCAACAGAAAAGCAAAGCATCACATACAAGGGAAACTTGATAAGATTAAGTGCTGACCTCGCATCAGAAACCATGGAGGAGAGAAGAAAGAGATATGATGTATTTAAGGTATGGAAGTAAAAACTGCTAGCCAAGAATTCTGTATCCAGCAAAGCTGTCCTTCAAAAATGAAAGATTCGCAGACAAACAAAAACTAATAGAAAATATTACCAAAAGACCAGAATTGCAAGAGATAAAAAAGGGAGTGCTGCAGCCTGAAAAGAAAAAACAAGAGTGAGCGACTTGGAGAATAGCGTAGAAATGAAGAATATTAGAAAGGGTAAAAAAATAGACTATAGTATGATGTGACAACCGAAAGCCAAAGGTCAAAATGGATGAAGTAAGTAATGCCTTTACAGTTATAATATTGAATGTAATGGCTTGAACTCCCCAATCAAAAGACACAGACTGATAGAATGGATTAAAAAGTATGACCCATCTATATGTTGTCTACAAGAGACTCACCTCAGATGTGAGGACACAATCAGGTTAAAAGTGAAAAGTTGGAAAATGATATTCTATGCAAATAGTAACCAAAAAAAGAGTTGGAGTAGCAATACTAATATCAGACAAAATAGATTTTAAGTGCAAAATTGTTGTAAGGTATGAAGAAGGTCATTAATAAAGGGGGCAATTCAATGAGAAGAAATAACTATTGAAAATATTTATGCACCTAACCTCAGTGCCCCAAGAAACATGAGGCACACACTGGCAAAGCTGAAGGGAGAAATAGATGTCTCTACAATAATAGTTGGAGACTTCAATATACCACTCTCAGAATTGGCTAGAACATCTGGACAGAGAATAAAGAAACAGAGCTTGACTAATATGAATATGGGAGCCATGTACACTACAGAATAATGTATATTTTGCTGCTGTTAGGTGAAGTATTCTCCATGTGTCATGTCTAGCTGGTTTAGAGGGTTGTTCCAATCTTCTATTTCCTTATTGATGTTCTATCCATTATTGGAACTGGTGTATTGAAATCTTCTACTATTATGGTCTATTTCTCCCTTCAAATCTGTCAATATTTGCTTCATATGTTTTGGGCCTTTGCTGTTATGAGCATATATATTCATAATTTTTATGTCTTGATGCTGAACTGACCCCTTTATCAGTCTGTAGTGACCCTCTTTGTCCCTCATATCACTTCTTTTACTTAAGTCTTCAGCTCACTGGTTCTTTCTTCTGCCACCTCCAATCTGCTGTTGAAACCATCTAGAGAATTTTTCATTTCAGTTATTGTGTTCTTGAACTCCAGTATTTGTTTCTCTGGAGAGATTTCCATATTGTTCATTTGTTGTTTTCATCATATTCTTTAGTTCTTTCTCCATGTTTTCCTTTATCTCCTTCAGCATATTGAGGATCATAATTTTAAAGTCTCTGTCTGGTAATTCCAAAGTCTGGTACTCTTATTGATGGATTCTGGATTTTTATCTTGTTCCTTTAGATAATTTCCTGTTACCTTGTCTTATAATCTTTTGTTGCACATTGTACATTTTTAAAGTTTCAACTCTGGGATTTTGTCCCTAGGCTGTCCCTTAAGTTTGCATCCAGCTACTGGTGTGACAGAGATTTTCTTGAATGCCAAGAGCTAATCAAAACATAAAAACCAAGGCAAAAAGACACCTTTCACTCTCTTTGCAAATTGACTCTCCTTTGGTTGGTGGTCTCCTTCAGAGATCAAACCCCTATTAAGCAGATCAGCCTGAGGCAAATGGGAAGTACAAATGAGCCTGGGTGGAGCTGGGGAGCTTGCTTCTCCTGGGCCTGTGTTTGCCTGAGGCCCCAGGAATCCCCCATTTTAGGGTCCACAGGAGTTTAAGAATACACCCCTCTACTCCCTTTGGAGCAGAAATCCTCCAACTCCTTGGTGTTCTTTCCAGTGATTTAATTCAGATAGTCCTTTGCCCTAGGCTGTTTTGATTTAATTGTTTCTCACAGCTGTCAGCAAGCAGATTCTCTGCCTTCAGGACAAACTCTGGGAGAGGGAGCCTGCAGCATGTTCCCAAGCTCAGTCTCTCAGACTTTCTCTCAGATTGTCACTGACATACTTGCACTCCATTGTGGACAGAGGAACCATTCTGCTTCCTCTGGAACGGTCAGGGACCCACAATGGAAGCACAAGCTGGTTCCACCCTGTGTTGTGGAGGGGGTGGGGGAGAGGCCAGAAAGGGTGCTAAGAGTTTCTTCTATGGTTTTTGAAACTGCATTTTCTTAATTCACCACTTGCCCAGTTATTGCAGCCCTTTAACTGTTTCCCACAGTTTTGAGGAAAGTAACTGTCTTTAATAGTCCTCTGCTCCCTTTGTCCCAGGAAAATTAGAATAATGGCCACCCTTAGTGCCAGCCCCCAGTGATCTGAAGTAGACCAAAGGTAAAGATTTGGGATCAGGCCATAGATCCTTGGAGTTTGGAGGATAATTATTTATGTCCCAACTGGCACCAGAAAGCTGAGCCAGGTGCCAGAGCTCCAGTCTGCTGCTGCCAGCCACAAAACTAGAGGAAGGAGGCTGGTAGCCACTGTGGGGAGGATGAAACTCACTGGTCTTTATCACAATTTACCATGCTCTACCTCCTGCTCCTCCCTGGATGCTGCATGATTGTTTTAGTTAACTAAAGCCTGTCGATGCAATATACTAGAAATGGGTTGGCTTTTACAATGGGAATTTATTAGTTTAAAAGCTTATAGTCTTGAGGCTATGAAATGTCTAAGTCAAGGCATCGTCAGAGATGCTGTCTCACCAAATGTCAGCTGCCAGTGATTCTGGACTCCTGCCACATGGCAAGGCACAATGGTGGCTCTGCCAGTCTCTGCTTTCTCCTCCAGGCTAACTTTCTCCCCAAGCTCAGCTGTGGGCAATCAGGCACATGGTAGGGACCGCTAGTCTCTCCCCTCTCCTCCAGTCCACATTGCTTCAGCTTTGGGCTGTTCCATCTATAGCTTTTCTCTCTCCCAGATTCGTCAGCATCTGGAGGCTTCTCTGTGTCACTGCAGCTTTTTTTCCTGTGTCTGTGGCTCTTTATTCCGCCATTTATAAAGGACTCCAGTAAGAAGATTAAGACCCATGCTGGGTCCCACCGTCTAATCAAAGACCCTTAACTGATCTAGTCTAATCAAAGAGTCACAATAGGTTCTATTTAAGAACATAATTTTCTGGAGTCCACATAAAAGACTCAAACCAATGCAACAATGTTGCCCTAGACTCCAGAATTTCAAAGTCATTGATCCATATAGTTCCTGCTAGCTTAATAGTTGTTTTCTTGAAGGGACTGTTTTTTTGTTTTGTTTTGTTTTATTTTTCTAATTTTTATTGGGCAGTACAGTAAATCTGGTTCCTATTACTCCATCTTAGCTGGTAGCAGAAATTCATTTTGATTTAGTCATTGAGACAGTTTTCTCTTTCCTACCAAATGAAAATAGTTATCATACACAAATTCCTTGTATATATTTTTATTTCTTAGAAATGTAATTACTGGATAAAAAATATAAACTACTTTTAGCCTGGAGCTAGAAAATTCAGTGTCTCCAGTTGTGGTCCTTCCATATGCTATTGTTACCAGATTTAATCTAGGTTCTTGACTTATGCTGCAGAAATATTTCAGAGCTCGTAGGGTTAGTTAGTCCAGTAATTTATTAAGGTAGGGAGGGAAGAGAAATGGGAGAAAATAACAGATCACAGGTCCCCTGTAGAGGGTAAGGGGCTGAAGAGTGATAAAGAGGGTTGATTTATAGACTACAATTTTCCATTATAGATTATAAATGCCCAGGTTTTACTCGCATGTTGATCCGCGCAGGGGGGACAGGGTGAGAGCAGGGCACAGAAGCCACGAGGACCTAGAGCAGCAGGGAGCAAGAGCAGGAGTGATTTGACCTTTGTGCCTGCTTTTAAATCATTCATTATTCCATACCATTGCTAATGGCATGGGATAAGTCCCAGGTATTTGCTGTTTTGATTGATTACCCCACCCATCAATCTCCCGGATGGGGCCAATGATAACATCCCTGGAGAATATCCGTCCCTGGAGAATATCCGGAACTTCTCCTGGGAATCTTATTCTGGGTGGCAGAAATCTCACGAGGGTCTTCCAGCAGCATCTTGGGGTATCGGTGTCCACATGGACCTCTCACCAGGTTCCAGATCCATCTATTGATTCCCTATCTTACTAGCTGGCTACACTATCTTTCTTCATCTTCCTGATTGGTCCATTCCATCACAGACTAAGAGAGCTTTTAGGATAAGTCCATCCCCATTATTGCATGCTACATCCAAATATACCTAATACTTTATGTGCTAATGACTATAGTGGTCATAGGTAATTTTTCACACATGACTGCAATAACTGAATTCACTTCTTTGGTTATGAATGGACAACTGGTAGAGTAAGATTGTAGAAGCTGTAACTCAATTAGAGTACATGTAGGAGAAGGAAAACATACCCCAGTAATTGTAGTATAAAAATTAAGTAACCTCAGATTTATAAAATGATATGGATTCTAAAGGGTCAATGAAAGTAGTTATTTGGGTGGTGAATATGGGAGATATGAAATCATGTTATCTGGTTGAGTAATGGAACTGGGTATTCTTACCACGTGAAAGAGAAGATATAGGAAAGGGGTCATGAAAGCTGTTCTCCTGTAGTTATTGTATAGCTGTCTTATAGAGGGAGTTAAAGGTTTTTTTATATAGTTCTATGAAGCATAAATATGCTTCTATGAATGACCAATCTCTGAAAGTTATATGGCAGTGTCGGACTCAAGGAAAAACTTAACTATTAGGGTTACACAACAATGGAATGGACTGTCCTGTGAAGTAGCATGTTTGTCACTAGAAATGCTCAAGTAGAGGCTAGAAAACCTTGTCAGGGGTATCAAAGAGGAGATTCTGGTATTGCATGAAAAGTTGAACTTGATGACTTCTAAGATTTTTTCCAAATCTGAAAGCCATTAATTCAAAAATTCTATAGTACATTGGGATTCTGGATATTGGAAGGTGACTTTGGTGGGTATGTTAGTAGTAGGTGCATGAGATGGACAGATAACACCCAAAATCTCTGTCAGATAGATCATATTCCTCAGCCTAAAAGAATTTTTTAACCATGAAAAACTATAAATAATATTAACAGTTGGATTATGAATGGTTTTCTTTTCTTCTATGTGCTTTTCTGTATTGTATATTTATGCCACTCTCATAGTGTATTTTTGCCTTAGTTTTCATTAAAATATGACATGAGTACTGCAAAGTATACATCTTAAATGTACAGCTAAAAATATGTAGAACATTACCTAAATTCCGTAAGTTTTCCTTATGTCTATTGTGCACAGGGCATCATGGGAACACAGGCTCAGGCACAACAGAATCTTTCAGCAAATGACTGCTTTATTATTTATACAGCACAAAGGATCCAAAGAGCAGAGGAAGAGATCCCATCATGCCCAGTCTCCTGGGGAGGCCAAACTGATCTGGTCACTGTCAGTGGATGGTAGTTCTGTATGCCCCTCTGTCTCACAAGAGAGAGACACCTATACTGTCTGAGGGTGGATATTTATATAAACTCAGGGAGAGGGGCACTGCTACTGAGCATCCACACTCTGATAAGCAACTGGGGCTGCTTGTTCCTGGTTTCCTCATTTAACATAAGGCCTTTTCATTAGACCTAACAACTCCCCAAGGCTGCAGAATAGAAACAGACTGAAATATCTGTACACAATAGAAAAGGAAGTGGGGGTAGACTAGTGCTGAGTGACAGCCACTTGGTGTGTCTGTGACTTCCCCATCAGTCTACCTCTCAGCCTCTTGTCCTAGGCCTCTCCCCTAGCCTACTCCTCCCCATTAGAATCCATAAGCCCATCTCAGACCCAAGACAAGAAGGCAGAGATGGGTGGGACCTACCAGCCCATGGCTCTCAATAATGTTGGCAGTAAAGGTCTGGAAACACTGGTGGTTACAGCACATTAGGAGGCTTCACCTATGCATACCATTATTCCAAGCAGGGTGATCAGGCTTGTCTGCAGTAATGGCTGCATCCAGGCTCCTTTATTCCCCAAGAGACAGACTGAGATAATAAATTGGAAAGATCACTGAGCCATTGGCAGGTTCATTTCATCTGGAGTTGTTGCATCCTGAAATGGTTGTCCTGGGGTGTGACGAAGAGAGCACAGCCAGTAGTTATGCCATTATTATTATTTTTTTTAATTAGAGAAGTTGTGAGTTTACAAAGCAATCATGAATAAAATACAGGATTTCCATGTACCACCCCACCACCAACACCTTGAATTGGTGTGGAACATTTGTTACTATAGATGATAGCACTTTTTAAAATAATTGTATTATTTTTTAACAGTAGTTACCTTTGTTATAATTGATGAAAAATTATTAAAAATAGTTCTATCATCCACTCTTTACATTAGATGTATTTTTCCCATACACACCATTTTATTACCACCTTGTATTAGTATCATACATTTGTCACAATTCATGAAAGAACATTCTTGTACTATAGTCCATTATCTACAATGGGATTCACTGTGTTATATAGTCCTATGTTTTATCTTTGAATTTTTTTCTAGTAATATATACATCCTAAAGTTTTCTCTTTTAACCACATTCACCTATACAGTTAAGTGCTATTGATTACACTCACAATAATATGCTACCATCACCACTATCCATTTCCAAACCTTTACCATCAGCTTTAATAGTAACTCTGTATAAGATAAGCATCAACTCCCCATTCTCTAACCCCAAACTATATCCTGGTAACCTATATTATAGATTCTAACTCTATGAGTCTGCATATTATAATTAGTTCATAACAGTGAAGTCATACAATATTTGTCCTTTTGTGTCTGGCTTATTTAAGTCGACATAATGTCCTGAAGGTTCATCCATGTTGTCACATACATCAGGACTTAATTCCAATTTACAGCTGAATAATACTCCATTGTACGTATATACCACATTTTGTTTATCAGTTCATCGGTTGATAGACCCTTGGGTTAATTCCATCTTTTGGCAATTGTGAATAATGCCACTGTGAACATCAATGTGTAAATATCTGTTCAAGTCCCTGCTTTCAGTTCTTCTGGGTATATACCTAGTAACAGGATTGCCAGATCATATGGTAATTCTATACTTAACTTCTTGAGGAACTGCCAAACCGTCTTCCACAGAGGCTGTACCACTATAACATTCCCACTGGCAATGAATGAGTGTTTCTATTTCTCCACATCCTCTCCAAAACTTGTAGATTTCTGTTTTTTAATATTGGCCATTCTAGTAGATGTGAACTGAAATCACATTGTGGTTTTGATTTGCATTTCCCTAATAGCTGATGATGTTAATCATCTTTTCATGTGCTTTTTAGCCATTTGTATTTCCTCTTTGGAAAAATGTCTATTCAAGACTTTTTCCCGTTTTTTAATTGGGTTGTTTGTCTTTTTATGTTGAGTTGTAGGATTTTCTTACATAGTCTAGCTATTAAAACATTATCAGATATGTGGTTTCCAAATATTTTCTCCCATTGAGTAGGTTGTCTTTTCATTTTTGGACAGTCTTTTGATGCACAAAAGTTTAATTTTGAGGAGGGTCCAATTATCTATTTTTCTTTCATTGCTTGTGCTTTGGGTGTAAAGTCTAAGAAACCATTGTCTACAACAAAATCTAGATGTTTCCCTACATTTTCTTCTAGGAATTTTATAGTGCTGGTCTTATATTTAGGTATCATCCATTTTGAGTTAATTTTTGTATAAGGTATAAGATAGAGGTCCTCTTTCATTCATTTGCATATGGATATCCAGTTTTCCCAGCACCATTTGTCAATTTAGTGGACTTGTCAAATATCAGTTGGCCAATGTAAGGGTCTATTTCTAAACTCTAAATATGATTCCATTGATCAATATGTCTATCTTTATGCCAGTTCCATGCTGTTTTTCACCACTGTAGCTTTGTAATATGTTTTAAAGTAAGGAAGTATTAGTCCTATAACTTTGTTTTTCTTTTTCAAGCTGTTTTTGGCTATTTGGGGCCTCTTACCCTTCCAAATAAATTTGATAATTGGCTTTTCCTTTACTACAAAGAAGGCTGTTGAAATTTTTGTTGGTATTGCATTGAATCTGTAAATCAAATTCGGTAGAATTGGCATCTTAACAATATTTAGTCTTCTAATCCATGAACACAGAATAGCCTTCTTCTTTTATTTCTTTTAGCAATGTCTTGTAGTTTTCTTTATACATCCTGGGTTAAATTTATTCCTAGGTATTTGATTCATTTAGATGATATTGTAAATGAAATTTTTTTCCTGATTTCCTCCTCAGCTTGCTCACTATTAGTGTATAGAAACATTATTGATTTTTCCATGTTGATCTTGTTTCCTGCTAGTTTGCTGAACTCATTTATTATCTCTAGTAGTTTTGTTGTCGATTTTGGGGGGACTCTCTAAATATAGGATCATGCCATCTACAAATAGTGAAAGTTTTACTTTTCCCTTTCCAATTTGGATGCATGTTATTTCTTTTTCTTGCCTAACTGCTCTGACTAGAACTTCTAGCACAATGTTGAATAGTGGTGACAATGGGCATCCATATCTTGTTCCAGATCTTAGAGGGAAAGTTTTCAGTCTTTCACCATTGAGTATGATGTTAGCTATGAGTTTTTCATATACGCCCTTTATTATGTTAAGGAAGTTTCTTTCTATCCCTGTTTTTTCTAAGTGTTTTTTGTTGTTGTTGTTGTTTTTAATTTTTGAAAGCAGAAAATTTATTTTTTTTTCAAGTGAAATCTTTCATTTTTTGAAAAACCTTTGTCATCTTTACACACATTTTTGTAGATGCCCTAATACCTTCAAATTTTAAGATACCCCAGTTCTTATAATTAATCTATTTCATCTATCTCACTATATATGTTGAACAGAACTGCAGTTGACTACCTAACTTGATGTTATATTTGTAGACATTTACCTAAACATTTATTTCAATTACCCAATTTAATTTTAAGGTTTTTTATCAGCTCTCAAACATGTTTGTAGGCCCTGGGCCTGTTGTGCTTAGTTGATAAAGCAGCATGTATGCAAAGAACCTTAATTTATAGAACCAGACAGAATAAGGATGGAATTCAGCTGCTTGGCCCTCACCCCTTCTCTTCCATGACAGCTTTTGAGGTACCTCCAGAGCCCACATGGAAAAGGTATGTGTCTTCCCCAAAGTCATACAGCAAGCAAGTGAACAAGCTGGAATATCAACCCAGGTCTCTTGACTTGCTTTCCAGCATGCTGTTTCTCACTACACCATCCTGCACCACTAGACAACTATTTCTATCCACCACCATTATCAAGCACTTATGTGCCCTAACAGTGTTAGCAGATTGCAAATGTTGTATCATTTAATGCTCACAATGCTGAGGTATATACAATTATTATACCCATTTTACAGAAGAAGAAATGAATCTCATAGAGGTTAAATAATTGTCCCCATATCCCACAGTTAGAAAGCAGAAGAGTCTGGATTCGAACCCGGGGCTGGAGGGGTTTGCCCCTTCCATCACCCTCTAACCTGCTATCCTGCTTTATTTTCTTTACAACATTTATCACTATGTGAAATCACATTTCTATTTGTTTACTTTTTCCCACTAGAGTGGAAGTTTCCTGAGAGCAGGAAAGTGTGTCTTGTTCATCATTATATACTGCTCCTTAAGGGCTGGAGCAGGAAGAGGATAGATGGGGCTGGAGTGGCTAGCAGAGAAAAATTGTTCCAGGCCTGACATGCCAGTCTTGGGAATATTTACTTTCTCCCCTGTAGGCAGTGAGAAGCCCTCAAAGGTCATGCTTGGGGCACCAAAATGTTGTTTCTCACCTCCCACTTCCAGTGGCCTCACCTGCCTTCTCTCTCCGTGCAGTATGGACTAGTGTGGACTAGTGAGCTGGCCTCAAGTGCTTGTCACCCAGGGTCCTACTGACCACAAGAGGGTGGTATTCACTGGCCATCTCTGTCCCTTCTAAAAGGGGAACCTGAGGGCCATTAGCTCTAATCATTGAGAGAGAGAGAGAGAGGAGAGAAAGAGGGTCTATATTTTTATATAGTATTCTTTATTTCAACTTTCAAAGAAAATACAAAACAAACAAAAGGCAGCCTAACAAACCACGGAAGCACCACTTAAAAAAATCCTGTCTGGGCACAGCCATCCCATCCAATCCCAAAAGCAAACACAACCATTTCCCCAGTACTTCGAAAGATGAACAAATAAGCACTGACTAGTCAAATGACATGACCAAGGTCTCCTTGTTATTAAAGAAAATGAAGGGGAAAAAATGCTTGATCATATTCACATCTCATAAAACTAAAACTAAATCCCATATTCTTTTTTTTTTTTTTCCTAAGTGTTTTTATCAAGAAAGGATGATGGATTTTGTCAAATGCCTTTTCTGCATCAATCAAGATGATCATGTGGTTTTTCCCTTTCATTTTGTTAATGTGGTTTGCCATATTAATTGATTTTCTTTTGGTGAACCACCCTTGCATACCTGGGATAAAACCCGCTTGATCATGGTGTATAATTCTTTTAAACTGCTGTTGGAGTCAATTTGCAAGTATTTTATTGAGGATTTTTACATCTATATTCATTAAAGAAATTGGTCTGTAATTTTCTTTTCCTGCAGTATCTTTCTCTGGCTTTGGTATTAGGGTGATGGGGGCCTCATAGAATGAGTAAGGTAGTGTTCCCATCCTCTTTAATTTTTTGGAAGAGTTTAAGCCGGTTTGGTATTAATTCTTCTTGAATGATTGGTAGAATTTATCTGTGAAGCCATCTGGTCCTGAGCTTTTCTTTGATGGGAGGTTTTTGATGACCAATTCAATCTCTACTTGTAATTGGTCTAGAAGGTCTTCTATTTCTTTTACAGACAGTGTAGTTTGTTCATGTGTTTCTAGGAATTTGTCCATTTCATCTAAGTTTTCTAATATTTGGCCATACAGTTGTTCATGGTTTCCTCTTTTGATTCCTTTGATTTCTGTGGGGTCAGTAGCTATGTCTCCCCTCATTTGTGATTTTATTTATTTGCATCTTCTCTCTTTTTTTTTGTCAGTCCAGCTAAGGGGTTTGTCAATTTTATTGATTTTCTCAAAGAACCAACTTTTGGTTTTGTAATTATCCCTATTGTTTTTTATACTCAATTTCATTTATTTCTGCTCTAATAATTGTTTTTTCTTTCTTTCAGCTTGTTTTGGGATTAGTTTGCTCTTCTTTTTTCTAGTTCCTCCAGGTATGCAGTTAGTTCTTTGACTTTAGCTCTTTCTTCTTTAACAATGTAGGCACTGAGAGCTACAAATTTCCCTCTCAGCACTACCTTCACTGCATCCCGTAACTTTTGATATGTTGTGTTCTCATTTTCATTCATCTTGAGATATTTACTAATTCTTTTGCAGTTTCTTCTTTGATGCACTGATTATTTGAGTGTTTTGTTTATCTTCCATATATTTGCGAATTTTCCAGTTCTCTGCCTGTTTTTGATTTCCAGCTTCATTCCATCATAGTCAGAGAAAATGCTTTGTATAATACAAACGTTTTAAAATTTATTGAGACTTGTTTTGTGACCTAACGTGATCTATCCTGGAGAATGATCCATGCGCACTTGAGAAGAATATATATCCTGCTATTTTGGGGTGCAATGCTCTATATATATGTTAGGTCTACTTCATTTATCACATTATTCAAGTTTTCTGTTTCCTTATTGATCTTATGTCTTGATGTTCTATCTACTAATGACAGTGGTGCTTGATGTCTCCAACTATTATTGTTGAAAGGTCTATTTCTTCCTTCAATTTTGCCAGTGTTTACCTCACATATTTTTGGGCAACATGGTTAGGTGTATAAATATTTATAATTGTTATTTCTTCTTGGTGGATTGCCCCTTTTATTAGTATATAGTGTCTTTGTCTCTTATAATACTTTTTGACTTAAAGTCTACTTTGTTACCCCAGCTCTTTTTTGGTTTCTGTTTGCATGGAATATCATTTTTTCAACCTTTCTCTTTCAACCTCTTTGTGTTTTTGGGTCTAAGGTGAATTTCTTGTAACCAGAATATAGTCGGATCAAACTTTTTTATCTATTATGCTGACCTGTGTCTTACTTGAAGAGTTTAATCCATTAACATTCAATGTTATTACTGTAAAGGTATACTTATTTCACCTATTTTGCCCTTTAGTTTATATATGTTGTGGTATTTTGAGACTTTTGTGCACCCCAGAAAATAATGTTCTAAAATTAATCCATTTCTTGGGTGGGACCATTTGATTAGTTTATAAGTGGGACCATTTGATTAGTTTACATTAGTTTTAAGTCACTTGATTGGATTACTTCAGTAAGGCATAGCTCAGGGTTGGTCTTAATCCTCTTAGTGGAGTCTTTATAAACAGGATGAATATACAGAGAAGAGGCCACAGAGACAGAGAGAAAGCTACAGGAGCAGAGACACAGCCATGAAAGCAAGAAGCTGAAATCAGTGGAACCCAGGAGAGAGGAAGCCAGAAGCTGAAAGCAATGGACCTGGAGGAATAAGCAGAGTTGGCAGATGCTGCCATTGTTCCCTGCCATATTTCAAGAGTCCAGGATTGCTAGCAGCCGATCCTCAGGGAGAGAGCATCTCTTGATGAAGCCTTGATTTGGACATTGTTCTCACCTCAGAACTGTAAGCTTATAAGTAATAAATTCCCATTGTAAAAGCCAACCCATTTTTCATATATTGCCTTGGCAGGCTGTACCAAACTAAAACAGATTTTGGTAATGGGAGGTGGGTGCTTCAATTGCAAATACGAAAAATATGGAAAAAGTTTATTGATTGGATATTAGAGAAGAATTGGGAGATGCATGATAGAAAAAGCCTAGATAGCTTTGAAGAGACTGCTGGTATAAATGTGGTTGCTAAAGATATTTCTGATGAGGCCTTAGACATAAATGTTGATGTGTTGTTGCAAATTGGAATAAAAGCAATCCTTATTTTAAAGTGCCAAAGAACTTGGCAAAATTGTGTCTCATGTTGTATGGAGGGCAGAAATTGAAATTGATGAGCTTGGATATTTACTTGAGGAGATTTCCAAACTTAATGTGGGAAGTACAGCTTGGCTTCTCCTTGCAGCTTATAGTAAAATGCAAAAGGAAAGGGATAAGCTGAGAACTGAACTGCTGTTCTCAAAGAAACCAGAAATTGATGACTTGGAAAATTCTGAGCTTCTTGAAAATGAGCCCCCAGAGAACAGTGCACCATATGAGGATTTAACTGAACATGGAAACAGCTAGTCATTTCAGTGTAAATCAGGACTGGAAATGCACTTATCCAGGAAGGGTCTGTGGAGAATCTTACTGTGTGATGGCTTGGACCCCTGTTTGCTGCAAGAGGAACCAAGTTTTTTTTGCAAGATCTGTATGTATGAAAACACTTCCAGCCTGAACTAAAAGGGACAGGAAAGGGAGAGATTGAAGGAAAAATGATTTCAAAAGCAGAACCATGGAAGCTGAGGTCTTGACTGGAAACATCTTCTTGGACCAAGAGAAGGGACCTATCCACGTGTGTGGAATGGGTGAGTATGCCCCAGCCCTTGAAGAGGACAGGCCTTCTGCCCCATTGTTCAGGAAGAGTGTTACAACCCCAGGCTTCAGAGAGGGTAGAGCACAATCTTCAGGGGTTGGGAAGAGTTTGGCTGCCACCCAACTGTTCTAAGGGGGTTGAGCCTGTGGGCTAGAGATTGGGGAAAGCCTGGCCCTCACTCCAGTGTTCTCAGAGGGTGGTGCCTAGATTTTGGCCACCATCCTGATGCTTGATGAGGGTGGAGCGAGGACATGGCCTCTGGGCAAGCCCTTGGAAAGGGTGGGGCTGCTGCTCCTTCAGACCCTGAGGACAAGAAACCATGGTTTTACAGATGAGGCTCAGGCCTTGAAATCTAATGGAATATGCCCTGCAGGTTTTCACAACTGTTTGAGACCTAGGACATCTGTTTTCCTTCCAGTTTCTCCCTATGGCAATGGAAATGTTTATCTATGACTGTCCCTCTTTTGTTTATTGGACACATATAACTTGTTCTCAGTTTCACAGGTCTACAAACTGAGGGGAATTTTGCCCCAGGACACATCATGCTTATAAACAATTTCTTTTATTTTTTTGAGGTACTGGGGCCCAGGATTGAACTAGGACCTCTTACGTGGGATGCTGGCACTCAAACACTGAGCCACATCAGCTCCCCTGAGATGTTTTTTTTTGTTTGTTTGCTTGTTGTTTGTTTTTTGTTTTGTTTTGTTTTGTTTTTAGGAGGCACCAAGGACCAAACCCAAGACCACCCATGTGGGAAGCAGGTGCTCAACCACTTGAGCCACATCTGCTCCCATATAACCAATTTTGATGAGACTTAGTACTTAATATTGTTACTGAAATTATTTAAGGTTTTTGAAATATTGTGATAGAATAAAGTATTTTGCATAAGGCAAGTTGTGATAGAATAAAGTATTTTGCATATGGCAGAGAATGGAATATGGTAGTTTGGGGCATTTGTGGACCTCAGAAAATTATGTTCTTAAATAAATTTATTTAATTTAAGCGAGTATGAACCTATTGTAGGTGGGATCCGTTGATTAGATTACTTCAGTAAGGAATAGCCCAAGGTGGGTCTTAAGCCTCTTAATGGGGTCCTGTGCATATACAGAGAAGAGGCCACAGAGACAGAAAGAAAACCACAGGAGAAAAGAGAATGCCATGAGAACAAGAAGCTGAAATCAATGGAACCTGGGAGAGAGGAAGCCAGAAGCTGAAAGCAACAAAGCCAAGAGGAGAAGGCAGAGACCAGCAGACATTGCCATTGTGCCCTGTCAAGTGAAAGAAGTCCAGGATCACTAGCAGCCAATCTTTGGGGAGAGAGCTTCTCCTGATGAAGCCTTGATTTGAACATTTTTCTCAGCCTCGGAATTGCAAGCTTATAAATTAATAAATCTCCATTGTAGAAGCCAACCCATTTCTGGTATATTGCCTTGGCAGTTTTTATCAAACTGAAACATATGTCATATTTTTTGTCTCTCTTTTTACCCATTAGTTACCCTTACTGATAATCTTCATTGCTACACTCTACTTCAAGCCTCTCTCTCCTTTCTTTTCCTTTCAATCTTTATTATTTCTTGTAGGGCAGGTCTCTCTCTCTCTCTTTTTTTTTTTAATGTATTTTAAAAGATGCTTAGATTACATAAATGTTACACAAAAATTACAGGGATTCCCATGTTCCCCACCTCCCACACCTCCCATAACATCCCACATAAACATCCTTCATTAGTGTGGCTCATCACCTGCAATGGATATACACATCCTGGGGCTTTGCCACTAAGCATGGACCATAGTTCACATTGTAGACCACACTCGCTCCCACACAGATCTGCATGTTATATGCTGATGTAAAATGGCCTATATCTGTCGTTGTAATGTCACTCAGGATTATTCCCAAGTTAGGGCAGGTCTCTTGTTGATGAAATCTCTCAGTTTCTGTTTATCTGTGAGTACTTTAAACTTCCCCTCATTTTTGAAGGATAATTTTGCCTGATATAGAATTTGGGGCTAGCAGTTTTTCTCTTTCAGTACCTTCAGTATAGCTTACCACTGCCTTCTTGCCTCCATGGTTTCTGATGAGAAATTAGCACTTAGTCTTATTCTGGTTCCCATGTATATGATGAATCACTATTCTCTTGCTGCTTTCAGGATTTCCTCATTATCTTTGGCATTTGACATTCTGATTAGTATGTCTTCCAATAGGTCTATTAGGATTTATTTTGTTTGGATTATGTTGCACTTCTTGGACTTGGATGTTTATGTCTTTCCTAAGAGTTGAGAAGTTTGTGGCCATTATTTCCTTAAATATTCTTTCTCTTCTCTTTGCCTTCTGGGACACCCACGATATATATGTATGTGAACTTCATTCTATCATTCAAATCCTTGAGACTCTGCTCATTTTTACCCCATTCTTTCTCTTTCTGTTCCTCTGTGAGATTTTGATTTTTCTGTCTTCTAGTTTACTGATTTTTCTTCTGCCTGTTCAAATCTGCTGTTATATGCCTCTAGTGTATTTTTAATCTCTTCTATCATTTCTTTCATTCCTATAATTTCTGTTTCTTTTTATATTTTCAAATTCTTCTTTATGTTCATACTTTGTCATCTTAATATACTTTATCTCTTTATGCATATTTTCCTTCATCTCCTTGAACTAATTTAGGTTTCTTTGAACATTCTGATTAGTTGTTCCAAATTTTTTGTCTCCTTTGAAGTTTTAATTTGCTCTTTTGATTGGGCCATATTTTCCTATTTCTTAATATGGCTTGGAATTTTTTTGTTGATTTCTAGGCATATTATTATTTTGATGCAGTTACTCTGAAAGCCAGTTTCTCTTTCTTGCCTATGGTTTTATTTTTGATTGTTTTGTGTTAAGGCTCTTCTTTGACACTTGTTTTAACTTATTCTAGACCTTAGAATTGTCCATGTTTAACTCATCAGATATTTTTAGCTCTTTGTCATCTGAATCTTGCCCTGGTTATACAGTATAATTTTAAAGATTGCACTGTTTGCACAATTGTTTCACCCCCAGGAGAAAGCTTCCTTTCCTCTGTTCCTTCTCCAGGGACCTTGATCTGTTCTTCCTTTTTGTCTTACCTTAATAATTTTAGCACTCCTTTCTCTGTCTTTAGTTGCTTTTGCCTGGAAGGCAAATTCTGGGAGGAGGGTCACCCCCAGAGAAGACTTTCTCAAGTCAGATTTTCCAAGCCAAAACAGAACCAGAGACCCACAATGGGGACACAGACTGACCCCAAAGTGCCCTGGGGAGGGGGTCAGGAATGACACCAAGAGTCTCTTTGAAGGCTACCTAAACCTAAAGTTGTACTTTCCTGGCTGCTCAGAAGATGTCACCCTCCAGCAAACTGTTTCCTGCAGCCTTAAGGAGGCACTGTTTCTTTAAATCTCCACCATCTTTGCCCTTGTTCAGGGTGACATTGAAACAATAGCTGCAATCACCTTTTTTTCCAGAGTGGGTTGAAACAGCAGCTCACAGCCAGGGCCCAGTGATCCAAATTCGCTAATCAAGAGCAGTTGTCAGTGCTTGGCCATGCCCCCACTCCCATTCATGGGGAAGAGGATTTTTATGGCCCTTCTGACAGCAGCAGCTTGCCAGGGGCTGGACTCCCAGTGGTCTGCCACAAGAGTAAGAGATGGGTGTCAGTAGCAGCTGGGTAGAGAGTGCTACTCACAGTTCTTCACCACAGTTAATCAGCCTCTCCCTTCCATTCTTCCCTGGATGCTGCACAGTGTTCTTCTGGACTCCATAGCACCAGAACAGATTTTTAGACAGATCCTGCCTGTTTATTAGCTAATTTGGAGGAAGGACTGAGTCCTGGGTCTCCCTACTCCACCATCTTCCCCAGAAGTCCCTTATGTTTGCCATTGTTTTTGTCACAGAACATAAATAAAGGACTCACATTAGTTCAAACATGAGGCAGAGGACATCAGCTCCTTAAGGGTCAGCCCAGCAAGGGATCAGATAGCAAATTCAGCAGTCATTCAAGTTCCCTGCCACCACAGGGGCCTGGGTTAGCTGGATGAAGGTGTTTTCAGTTCAGGCTTTTGCCTGGTCATATCTGTTAAAAAAACAGGAGACAGGAGCAGTAACTAGTCCTGACAGGGTTATACTGCAACCACTTCCTATGAGAGACACTTTTCTTGGCCCCTCCAGTCCACCCAGTCTGTCTGCCCCTTCCCCTGAGCTATAACATCACCCCTTTCTGAATGCCTTATCCATATCTACTGGCTTATTTCCACCCCTTCTGTATTAATCTGCCAAAAAGGGATGCTGATGCAAAGTACCAGAAATTTGTTGGCTTTTATAAAGGGTATTTATTTGGGGTAAAAGATTACAGTTACAAGGCCATAAAAGCCCAACTCAAGGTTGCTTTCTCGCCAAAGTCAGTTTCTATGTGTTAAAGCAAGATGGTGCCAATCTCTGGTTGGTCTCTGCCTTCCCTCTCTCTTGAGGCTTCATACTTAAGTGAAGTCATCTCTCTCCTGGAATAGGGTTTGTTTCTTTCCAGGCCTCCTATATCAGTCTCAGCTCTCTTCCCAAGGTCAGCTGTAAGCTATCAGGCAAAATATCTCATCTCTCCCTGGGGCTTTAGCTGTTTGAGCCTTCTCCTTTCTGTCACATGGTAGGATAAAAATGACAGCACTCTCTCTTCTGTGTGTCTTCTTGAGTGAGTGTCCATTTACATCAGACCCAGCAAGGGGGCAGAGACTCAAACTGAGCCATGCCCACTAATATAGTCAAATAAAAAGCCCTAATCTTAACAGGTACTCTAATCAAAGACATTTCAGCTCAATTTAATTCAATCAAAGATTATCACACCCAGAGGAATAGATAAGTTTACAAAAATAATCTTTCTCTTTTTGGGACTCAAAAAATAATCTCAAACTGCCACACCCACTAACCTCCAGTATGTGAGTGTCAGGCCCTGCAAATCCAGACCACTGGATTGTTACCCCATGTGTGTTAATCACTTCTAGGCCTGCTTCTGTCATCCCACCCCTTCTCCTGGTGGCTCTAACCTCCCACTATTCTGGGAATTGTGTACAGGGTATAATGGGGTAAGAGTGGAATGATCCCCTGACAGTGGCTAAAAAGGAGAGTTCCAAGTGGTATGTCCTTGGTCCTTCTTTTAGGGCCAATCCTCATCTTGATGCACAGCAAAGCCTGGGTTCCTCCCCCACTCTTATCCTCCTTATGCTAGGAAGTGGGATAAGGTCATGTTTGCCTGCTAGGGAACTGCTGAGTTTAGCTTCCAGAGGGCCTGAGTGAGGTGGAAATTCTATCCAGTATGATAATTGTCAGGGTGTAGACTCTGAGGTTTCTTTTTCAGGCAGGCATTAAAGTTCTCCACAATATTAGATGCCTATGGATGGTAGCTGATGTGGAAGGCCCATCATTGAGTGGATTGTACAGTAAATTGGGGGTCCTTTGTCAGAGGAGAGGTCATCTGGGTACCCAAAGGAGTGGCAAAACCACTTTTCCCAGGTATCTCATGTATGCACTGCATCTGCTTGATGAACTGGAAAGGCAAGGCCACACCTTGAATAGGTGTCTACCATAACCAAGTCAAAGGACATGCCTCGGGAAGGTTGGAAAAGGCCCATGTAGTTCATTTGCCATAAGTGGCCTTGTGTGGTACTTCTGGGAATTGTCCCCAAATGCCCTTTTTGGCTTTGGCTTGTGGTTGACACCTCTCACATTGGTAAATGGGAAATTGGGTCTCTTTCATGTTTTGGGCCCATAATTGCATGGTGCCAAAATTTCCATGCCCAGTTTGTTGGTGAATCTACACAATGGCAGAAGCAGCCATAAGAAATTCAGCTATTTCACGGATGTCATCAAGGATAAGTTCATAGTCCTTATCTTCTGAGCAGGGATCATTCTCTACCTCTCTCCCAGGAGGATCCCAGCCTCATTAGGTGCAAAAAGCAGCTTGGTGCATCCTTTATTAGCTAGGTCATTCCAATGATGTTCATTATGATATGGGCCCTTTCCATTTGCATCAATATGGGTAACATAGATGGTGTCTTCCCATGCCCCCAAGGGTTTCCAGAGGTCCCTTTCATATATTGGGGGGTCTTTAATTCTTCAATCACATTCCTTCTATGACCAGACTGCTAAGCTATTGACATCAGCCCATGAGTCAGTAAACACATACACAGGGTGCTTGGGTCCAAGTGTTTCAGGGCTAGGAAGACCACTTGCAGTTTAGCCCATTGGGCAAACTTTCCGGTGCCAGAGGTGGTATATAGTCTGTCCAAGGCAAGATAAACAGTGGCTTCTGCCCAATGGCTGAAGCCCAGATGGCTTCAGGTTGTTCCATCCATCAGTGAACCAGCAATGAGCATCTGGTGGAGCATCTTCAAGTTTGTGTCCCCAAGATGCCAATGCAGGGAAAAAAGGGCCCTTATCTGGTGTTGACTCAAATACTGTCCCTCCCATTGGTGGTAGATAGTGGGGTAGATACAGTGAAGGTATACTGTAGGCCTCACAACTGGAAAGCAAATTGGTCCTGGTCTCATGCTGTCTGTGAGTAATTTCTTCTTTTCCAACTTTTAGTCATTTTATTATTTTTATTGCCTTATTTTACTGGCCATTACAGTGTTGAATAAGTGTAGTGGAATAGACAACTCAATCTAATAAATGATCTCAGTCAAAAATCATCCCATATTTTACCATTAAGCATAGTGTTTATGATAAATTATTTTTCAGACATTCTATTTTTTAATACATTCATTTAAAAGAATTTATTTTCCTCTAAGCACTGTTTTAGCTGGATATCACAGTTTTTGAAGTCATCCTTTTTATTATTATACAGTTGAAATTTAAAATTTTTGATTAGCATTTTTTCTTTGACCCATGGGTTATTTAGAACTGTATTGTTTACTTGCCAAACATTTGGAGCTTTTTTACTTATAATTTCTCCTTAAATTTTACTTCTGTTACTGACTTCTAGATTGATTCTACTGTAGCCAGACAACATGCTCCATATTATTCCAACCCTTTGAAAGTTTTGAAAATTGCTTTATGGCACAGCACATCTTCTGCTTTGATGTTTCAAGTGCCCCTAAAGAGCACGTGTTCTGCAGTTGTGAGCAGCATTTTACATAGGTCAATAAGATCAAGTATAACTGGGTTGTTGTTTACATCTTTTTTATCCCTATTGATTTTTGTCTACTTGTTCTATCAGTTATTCAAAGAGCTATGTTAAAATATTCCACAATGATTATGGATTCATCTATTTCTACTTATAGTTATGCCATCTTTACCGAGGCTTTATTCTTAGATATATCCAAATTTAGAATTATGTATCCCTTGAAATAAACCTTTTATCATTATGATATATTCCTCTTTAACCCTAGTAATATTTCTTGCCTTAAAGTCTATTTTATCTATTTATGTGGCTATGCCAGCTTCCTTTAGGTTAGTTTTTGCAAGAAACATTTTCTTTCCTTTTAATTTCAACACTTCTGTGTTTTTATATTAAGGTATTGCCTGTATAAAAAACAGATTGTAGTTGTATTTTGTTTTATTCTTTTGGTTGTGTAATCCTAACTGGCAATTTTTGCCTTTCAATTGGAAAATTTAGGCCATTGATATTTAATGTAACTCTAATGTATTTGCATTTAAATCTACCATACTATTTTGTGTTTTATATTTGTCATGGACTTTGCTCCTCTCATTCTTTCTTGCCTTCACCTGGCTTAATCAAGTATTTTATTATTCAATTTCTCCTCTATTACCTTGTTAGTAATTGTTTCAGTTTGCCAGGCTGCTGAAAATAGATAACATAAAATGGGTTGGCTTTAAAAGTGGGAGTTTATTAGCTAGCAAGCTTACTGTTTTGAGGCTGTGAAAATATCCAAATCAATGTATCATCAAGGTGATTTCTTCCCAAAGATCAGCTGCTGGTGATCATTTGGTCTTCTGCTACATGGCAAGCACATGGTGGCAACTTCTGGTCTCCCCCTTCTCTTCTGGGTTTCTTTGCTTTAGCTTTTTATTTCCATGGCTTTCTCTCTCTGTGTCTGAATTTCATTCTCTTATAAAAGACTCTAGTAAGAGGTTTAAGACACACCCTGGGCCATACCTTAACTGAAATAACTTTATTAAAATCTACTTACAATTGGTTCACACTCACAGGAATGGATTAGATTTAAGAACATGATTTTCTTGGGTACATACTGTTTCAAATCACCACACTGCACCCTCTGAACCCCCAAAGCACATGTTCTTCCCATATGAAAAATACATTCATTCCATCACAATATTCCAAAAGCCTTAAATCATTTCAGTAACTATACTAAGTACAATGTCTCATCAATATAGGTTATAGGTCCTGGGGCACAATTCCTCTCTGGCTGTGGACCTGTGGAACCTATAGAACAAGTTATCTGCTTCCAATATACAAAGGAGGAACAGTCATAGGATAAAATTTCCCATTTCAATAGGGAGAAAATGAAAGATAAAGAGGGTTCACAGGTCCCAAACAATTCTGAAATCCTGCAGGGCATACTCCAATATATTTCAAGGTCTGAGAGTCATCTATGTAATAATGTTTTGTCCTCTGGGCCTAATGGAGCAGAAGCCCCACTGTTTCTGTGGTCTTGAACAGCAGCCATGCTTGCCCCAAACACTGGGGTGAAGGCTCCAGCATCCTCAAGAATTGGGATGATGACCAGGCTCTTGGTTTCACCCTTATCAAGCATCATGATGGTGGTCAGACCCTAGGCTCCACCCTCATCAAGAATCAGGGTGGTGGCCAGACTTTCTGCAACCTTCAGGCATCTGAGAAAACTGGGATGATAACACAGGGGTCCCAACCATCAGACAAAAGAACTTTCCACAAATCCTTTCTGGATAACTGCATTTCTAATCCTGACTTGCACTGGAATGGCTGATATTCTGTGTTCAGTTTAACCCCCATATGGAGACCTATTCTCTAGGGACTTGTTTTCTGGAAGCTCAGAATTTTCTAAAACATCAATTTCTGGTTTTGTTGTGCCCAGGAGTTCTGTCCACAGCTCATTACATATTTACAAAGCCTTATTAATATTTTTGGTATTTGAAATAGCAGCAACCCACTCTACTTGTACCAAAGTCTGTTTTAATTTGCTAGGCTGCTGAAAGCAGATACCATAAAATGGGTTGGCTTTAACAATGGGAATTTATTAGCTAACAAATATGCAGATTTGAGGCTATGAGAATGCTCAAATCAAACCATCATAAAGGTGATTCTTTTTTCCCAAAGACTGGCTAGCAGTGATCCTTGGTTCCTCTGCCACATGGCAGCATCTCCTGCTCTCGCACTTCTCTTCCAGGTTTCATTGATTTTAGCTTCTTCCATGGCTTTCTCTCTCTTTGTCTGAATTTCCTCTTCTTATAAAAAACTCAAGTAAGAGGATTAAGACACACCCTAGCCAGGCCTTAACTGAAGTAATCTCATGAAAACCTATTTACAACAGGTTTACACTCACAGGAGTGGATTAGCTTTAAGAACATGATGTTCTGGGGTCTATACATTCCAAACCACCACAGTAATATATTCTTTTGCTATACTTTTAGGCAGATACCCTGGAGATAACTTCCATCCTTACTTATTTGAGTCCATCTTTAATACTTTTAACTTAAAACTAAAGAAATTTTACATTTTAACTCATTTATAACCTCCATGTCTTTTTATTCTCATAAATTTTATTTCAATATATATTATAAACGTTATTATTGCTATTCTTGATGCTATTATCTTGCTCATTCTATATTAATACACATTTATTTGCTTACCCCACTAGGTGCTCTTTATTCCTTCCTACCTTAATGTGCTCCTATCTAGAAACAATTTTCTTTTGCCTGAAGAATTCAAAATATTTAAATATTTTTCTGTAGACAAAGTCAGTTTATATTTTTCTGAGAGGAATTGATTCATCCTTAATTTTGAAGGATACATCCACTGGGAATAGAATTCTGAGTTGACAATTATGCCATTTGAGCATTTAAATATATATTGCATTATTGTCTGGCTTCTATCATTTCTTATAATGAGTCAGCTTTCAATTTTGTTGTAGCTCCTTTAAAGTTGACACTTTAAGATGTCTTTTTTCCCCCAGGCTTTGATTATGATATATTTGTGATGTGTTTGAATGCGGATTTCTTGTTTTCTTTTTTTTAATGCTGTTTAAGGTTTGAAGAGCTTCTTGAATCTCTGGCTTAATTGTTTTTTTGCCAGTTTTGGAAAATCTTTAGGTGTCATCTCCTCAAATATTTCTAACCCATTCTCTCTCTACTTTCCTTCTTGGTATCCACTTACATATATGTTAGATGTTTTCATTTTGTCTCATTTATTATACACTTTTCTGCATTTCCATGCCCACTAAGAGTCAAACTGAATATTTTCTACTACCATATCTTATCATTTACTAATCCTCTCTCCTTCTGTCTCTAATCTGCTATTAAAACCAAATATTAAATTACAGTTATTTAATGTTTCAATTTTTATTTTCAATTTTGTTTAAAATTCTGTCTTTGCATCTATTTTCTTACATATATTAGTTGTAGTTATGTTAGAGCTTAGGTCTGATAAGTCCAATATTTGGAATACTGTGGGACTGTTGATATTGTCTGTTTTTTCTCTTGGTTTTCAGTCATTTAGTTCTATCTCTGCATGTTTGATAATGCTTTGTTGAATGCCAATCATCATGTATAAAAAATTCAGGAATCTCCGGATTATGTTTATCTTCCTGTGAAGATTAATCTTCTCCCTGAATATATGTAGATGATTCACAGACCACTCTAAACCGATCAAGTTTGGCCTATTTCTGGTTTGTCCTTGCCCCTGAGACTTTCAGGGTTCTCAGTGGAATACCTGACATTTGTGAACCCTGAAATCTTTTATTTCTCCAGAGTTATGGCATAGCCTAAATTTCAACATAGCTTTTTAACAACATTGCAAATACTTCCTGCTTGATTTCATGGATTCTTTTCTGGCACATGTGCAACTTAGGAACTGGAAAATGCTACAAGGGGAAAATGAAGAGAAAATGTAAGACCTAGTTGTCTATGGTTCTTTTTTATCTGGGACATTGGTGTTACATATTCTGATTGTTTTTCTAGCCCTGAACATGATTCTTTCTTTATAAGTTTTTATAATTACTTTTTCAAATTAGAAAATTTGTAGGTTTACAGAAAATTCATGTAAAAACTACAACATTCCCATATACCCCCTATTGTTGACACATTGAATTAGTGTAGTACCTTTGTTACAATTGATGAAAAATTATTAAAATAGTACTATTAACTATAGTCAGTAGTTTACATCAGGTGTATTTTCCTCCATATGCCATCATATGATTAACATCTTGTATTATTGTCATATATTTGTTATAATTCACGAGAGAAAATTCTTATACTTGCAGTATTAACCCCAGTCCATCGTATATGACACAGTTCACTGAATTATACAGAACTATATTTTAGCATCTAACTTTCATTCTAGTAACATATATGTATTAGTGTTCTCTAGGGAAACAGAATCAACAGGAGATATCTGTCAATAATATGAGATTTTATAAGAGTCTCTCACACGACTGTGGGGATGCACAAGTCCAGGTTCCACAGGCAGGCTGCAAATCAGGGCCTCTGATGAAAGTCCAATGAAGGTCCTTGATGAGTTTCTGGGAGACGTTGGTTGTCCAAAGATGAGCTGGGAATTCTCTCTGAATGCTGAAATCACTTCCCATTTTAAGGCATTCAACTGATTGGATAAAGTGTCACTCATTGCTGATGGCAATCTCCCTGATTGATGTAGATGTAATCAGGTATCAATGCAGTAAACTGACTGGTGACTAAAGTCGATAAATGTCTTTGTATTACAATTAGCCTAGTGTTTGCTTGACCAAACAACTGGGCACAATTACCTGGCTGAGTTGACTCATTACAGTCCACCCCTTGTCAACTCAGCAACCATACACATTACCTTAAACCATAGTTAGTCTCTAAGTAAAAACAATAACAGATATGCATACATATATATTTCTGCCTAACAATGTTCAACTCTCCTGTGTAAAACTGGAAACAAATTAATTCCCTACAGGATAAGGTGCAAGTCCTTGAGTAATATTCACTCTTAAACTCAACATACTTAAATATTATGACATGAAACTAATACAACTTGTCATATGATAAGGGAAAAGGTTAGGGAAGAAAACAAGGAAATTCATTTTATGTACAAATGCAATCATACTCATAGCAAAACAAAGAAGAAAGATTTATAACCATTACATTCATTTCTGTAACTGGTCACATGGTCGAAGTTCATATTTATCACTACCTTCTGCCACTACTCATTCCATATTCCTGTTACCCTCAGCAAGCACTTCAGCTGGCCGTGGTTATTTGCCTGGTGGGGTGGCCCAAATTTTCATTCCTGAAGATTCTGGACCATTTTTAGTCCTGCTAGGATTGAGTTGTTGCAACTTTCCATTGACATTAATCACAGGGTATGGAAGTACTAAGAGATGCCCTAGAGGATCTCCTGTATTTCAGGCAAACTCTTCTTTACCCTCATTATGTGGATGCAGTCCTATTTCCCCTTGATAGTCAGGATCAATCACCCCAACCAGTACAGTAATTCCCTTCTTTGCTTGTTGATTCACAGGTAAGAGGAGCCCAAAGTGGCCAGGTGGCAGTCTTAACTTCCAGTTCAATGGAATCAGTGTTGTGCTCCCTGGTAGCAGCACTCCTTCTTTTGGGACTAAAACCTGTAGACCAGCAGAGCTTAAGGTTGCAGGGACAGAAAGCAAAAATTTTCCTAGGGGATTACTAGGGGTAATAGTGAGTGGTGCCACTCCCATTTCTACCCCTTGATTCCCGGACCCATGAATCCTGGTTATGGGAGAAAGAGCACCATAGAGTGGATGCTGTTTTAGAGCATACCCAGCCTCCTGGAGAACATTGCCCCAGCCCTGCAATATATTGCCACCTAGTTGGTACCATAATTGAGTCTTCAAAAGGTCATTCCACCGTTCTATCAATCTAGCTGCTTCAGGATGATGGGGAACATGGTAAGACCACTGAATTCCATGGGCATGTGCCCATTCCCACACATCATTTGCTATGAAATGGGTTCCTTGATCAGAAACAATGCTGGGTGGAATGCCATGGTGGTAGATAAGACATTTGGTAAGTCCACGGATAGTTTTGGAAGAAGCATTGCATGCAGGAAATGCAAACCCATATCTGGAGTATGTGTCTATTCCAGTTAAAACAAATCAGGGCTGAGTATGGGTGTCTGCTGCTGGCAGACTGGGCATTCAGTAGTGGCTGTAGCCAATTCAGCCTTGGTGAGGGGAAGTCCATGTTGCTGAGCCCATGCATAACCTCCATCCCTACTTCCATGGCCACTTTGTTCATGAGCCCATTGGGCAATGACAGGAGTGGCTGGGGAAAGAGGCTGAACATTAGCCACAGAGCAGGTCATCTTATCCACTTGATCATTAAAATCTTCCTCTGCTGAAGTCACCCTCTGGTGAGCATTCATGTGGGACACAAATATTTTCATGTTTTTTGCCCACTCAGAAAGGTCTGTCCACATACCTCTTTCCCCAGACCTCCTTGTCACCAATTTTCCAATCATGTTCCTTCCATGTTCCTGGCCATCCAGTCAAACCATTGGCAACAGCCCATAAATCAGAGTACAAATGCACTTCTGGCCATTTCTTCTTCCAAGCAAAATAAACAACCAGGCGCACCACTTGAATTTCTGCCCACTAGTAGGATTAGCCCTCACCACTATCCTTCAGGGATGTCCCAGAAAAGGGCTGCAGTGCTGCAGATGTCCATTTTTGGGTGGTATCTGCATATTGTATAGAGCCATCTGTAAACCAGGCCTGACTTTTCTTATCCTCAATCAACTGATTGTAAAGGACTCCCCAAGAGGCCAAAGCTGTGGGCTGGGAAAAAAAGGCAATATGGTAGGGGTGGTGACCATGGGCACTTGGGCTACTTCCTCACGTAACTTATTTGTGCCTTCAGGACCCACTTGAGCCCTATCTTGTTTATACCACTTCCACTTTATTATAGAGTGCTGCTGTACATGCCAAACTTCATGGTTTGGTGGGTCAGACAATACCCAGCTCATGATAGGCAACTCAGGTCTCATGGTAACTTGATGGCCCATGGTTAAGCGATTAGTCTCTACTAAGTCCCAATAGCAGGCCAAAGCTGTTTGTCAAAAGGAAACTAGTTATTTGCAGAGAATGGCAGGGCTTTCCTCCAAAATCCTAATTTTGTGATTCCCCTAGAGGGGCCTGCCAAAGGCTCCAGACAGCATCTCTATTTGCCACTGACACTTCCAGCACCATTAGATCTGCTGGATCATATGGCCCAAGTGGTAGTGCAGCTTGCACAGCAGCCTGGACCTGTCACAGAGCCTCCTCTTGTTCCAGTCCCCATTTAAAACTAGCAGGTTTCTGGTCACTCAGTAAATGAGCCAGAGAAGCACACCCAAATGAGGAATATGTTGTCTCCAAAATCCCAAGAGACCAACTAAGCATTGTGCCTCTTTTTTGGTCATAGAAGGGGACAGATGCAGCAGCTTATCCTTCACTTTAGAAGGGATATCTTGACATGCTCCACACCACTGAACACCTAGAAGTTTCACTGAGGTGGAAGGAACCTGTATTTTTGTTGGATTTATCTCCCATCCTGTCTCACACAAATGCCTTACCAATAAGTTTAGAGTCTTTGCTACTTCTTCCTCACTAGGTCCTATTAATATGACGTCATCAATATAATGGACCAGTGTGATGTCTTGTGGGAGGGAGAAATGATCAAGGTCCCTGCGGACAATATTATGACATCGGGCTGGAGAGTTGATATACCTCTGAGGCAGGACAGTGAAGATATATTGCTTGCCTTGCCAGCTGAAAGCAAACTGTTTCTGGTGGTCCTTACTAATGGCAATTGAGAAAAAAGCATTTGCCAGACCAACAGCTGCATACCAGGTACCAGGGGATCTGTTGATTTGCTCAAGCAATTATACCACATCTGGGACAGCAGCTGCAATTGGAGTCACCACCTGGTTAAGTTTACGATAATCTACTGTCATCCTCCAAGATCCATCTGTTTTTTGCACAGGCCCAATAGGAGAGTTGATTGGGGATGTGGTGGGAATCACCACCCCTGCATGCTTCAAATCCTTGATGGTGGCACTAATCTCTGCAATCCCTCCAGGAATCTGGTATTCCTTTTGATTTAGTATTTTGCTAGGTAGGGGCAGTTCTAATGGCTTCTGCTTGGCCTCCCAACCATAATAGCCCTCACTCCACAAGTCAGGGATCCAATGTGAGGATTCTGCCAGTTACTGAGTATGTCTATTCCAATTATGCATTCTGGAACTGGGGAAATAACCACAGAATGTGTCCGGAAACCCCCTGGACCCACTGTGAGACGGACCTGAGCTAAAACTCCATCAACCACCTGACCTCCATAAACCCCTACTCTGACTGGTGGACCACAGTGATGTTTTGGGTATCCTGGAATTAATGTCACTTCTGAGCCAGTGTCTAATAATCCCTGAAATATCTGATCATTTCCTTTTCTCCAATGCACATTTACTCTGGTAAAAGGCTGTAGGACTCCTTGGGGGAAATGTGGGAGGAATATTAACCGTATAAATTTTTGGCAGTTTAACTGGATCCTTCCTCAAGGGGACCTGGCCTTCTCCTCATTCAAGGGGCTCTGGGTCTAAACTGTCTCATGCCTGGGAATTGATTAAGGGGCCGTGATTCTCTGCGTCTGTAATCTGAGTTAGTGTCTTGTTCACTCAACCTAGAACTCTTCTATTTATACAGATCCAGAAGAAATTTAGTAGACTGCCCATCTATTTCACTTCTAGGTACCCCATGATGTATTAGCCAACGCCATAACTCTATGCGACTCAGACTATCTTGAGTACTGCTTTGAATCTGCCTTTCATTGCAGTAGCCACGCCCACCTTGTCATTGGCGATTAACTGCTGATACTTGACTTTTACTGGACCGAGATCTGATCATCCCCATCATGTTTAAGGATTCTAATTCTATTACAGCCCTCCCTACAGTAATAGCTGGACTACAGAGAAGAGCAACCACAGAGCTCTTCAGGGAAGGTGGACTTAGTCTTACAAATTTATTTCTCACAAATCCTGGCTAAAGGTGTGTCCTCTGGACATTCCTGGGGTGGGTGGGCAGGTCGCAAATGGTAAATCCATTCTAACATTCCAATCTCTCTAAGCCTTTGAATTCCCTCTTCTACTGTGTACCAGGGCAAATCAGGCATCTCAACCTCAGACATGCTAGGCCATCTTTTGGTCCATGTTTCAGTCATCCACTCAAACCATGTGTTAGAGCCCTTTCTCACCCCTGAAGCTACAAGCGTTGAATCCAGAATTTCTGCTTAGTGGGCCCATATCAATACATTCAGCCTGATCCAACTTTATATTCCTTCCACCATTTTCCCAAATGCTTAGTATACATTCGCATACATATTCCCCAGATTTCTGTCTATATAAGTTGGAAAACTCATGCAGTTCTTTCAGAGTATAGTGTACTTCCTCATGGGTCACATTTTGTATTTCCCCTTTGGGGGCTTGTTGTCATTTCAGTCTAGTAATAGGTCTGGAAGACAAGAGGGATGGTGGGGGTGGGTAAGGAGAAGGATTAGAAATGTCTTGCAAGCGACTGACCTCAGGGCATTCCTTTGCATTTTCTTCTGGTGAGACAGGATTAATCTCTTCAGGCAGGGGTTGGAAGGTAGAAACCTCAGGGCAGACTGGAGGCAGGGCAGTTCATGCTGGAGTTTGGCTGGCACCTGCTTCAGGGCTGGGAGGAGGTCCAGACTCCCTGGGGCAGGCTGGGTGATACAAGGTTAACAAGGTTTGGTCTCCACAGGGCAGGCCATCACAGGTTTATCTGGTAGTCCCAGCAGAATTTAGGGTTCCAATGTCCCCACCAATATTATCATCATCCCATATATCTCCATCCCAATCCTCTGGGTTCCACTCCTTTCCAATCAATGCCTTTGCTTTAATTGCAGAAACCTTGCAGTGTTGATATTTTAGTTTCCTTTGTAACTCTGCTAGTTGTACAATGAGAATCTGAGTTTGGTTCTCAGATATCTCAAGTCTGTGGCTACAGGAGACAAGATTTTCTTTCAAGGCACACATAGAAACTTTCACATGATTCATGCAGTCTTGAAGTTTCAAATTTGAAGACTTTAGCTCATCTCTTTCTTTTGTAACTGCATCCAGAGTATCTAAGAGGAGCCAGACAACTTCATTATACCTTTTGACTCCACAAAGCTCTGTATTTGTATTAAAAACACTCTCACCCAGATCCTTGCTTCTTATAAGCATGGAAGTAGGGGAATCCAGTGATGATATTTTGCATATCTCTATTGCCAACATACATCATGGACTGTTAGAGGCCTCTTCATTATTGGAAAGCGAGTCATTAGTACCCTTGAGTCCAATTAGAGTAGAGAGCTGATTGCAAAACTCCCAGAACCACCTCAGACATCCCATGTTTAAGACTCTGTACCTCAAGAACCACTCCCAGTACCAAGCTGTATTAGTCAGGGTTCTCTAGGGAAAGAGAATCAACAGCATGTATCTGTTAATAATATGAGATTTTATAAGAGTCTCTCACATGACCGTGGGGATGCACAAGTCCAGGTTCCACAGGCAGGCTGCAAACCAGGGGCTCTGATGAAAGTCTAATGAAAGTCCTTGATGAGTTTCTGGGAGATGTTGGCTGTCTAAAGATGAGCTGGGAAATTCTCTCTGAATGCTGAAATCACTTCACATTTTAAGGCATTCAATTGATTGGATAAAGCGTCTCATTGCTGATGGCAATCTTCCTGATTGATATAGATGTAATCAGCTATCTATGCAGTAACCTGACTGGTGATTAAAGTCCATAAATGTCCTTGTATTACAATTAGCCCGGTGCTTGCTTGACCAAACAACTGGGCACAATTACCTGGCCAAGTTGACACATTAGCCTAACCATCACAATATACAACCCCAAATTTCCCCCTTTCAACCACATTCACATATATAATTCAACACTGTTAATTACACCCACAATAATGTGCTATAATCACCACCATCCATTTCCAAACTTTTGCCATCATCCTAAATAGAAATTCTGTACAGATTACCATCAGCTCATCATTCTTTACCTCCAGTCTATCCCAGGGTAACCTGTATTAAGGAGTTTAATTCTATGAGTTTGCTTATTTTAATTATTTCATACTGGTGAGCTCATACAATAATTGTACTTTTGTGACTTGCTTTTTTCACTCACCATAATGTCTTCAAGTTCATCCATGTTGTCACATGCATCAGGACTTCGTTTCTTTTTACAGCTGAATAATAGCCCATCATATGTATACATGATGTTTTGTTTATCCACTCATCAGTTGATGGACACTCAGGTTGTTTCCATCTTTGGAAATTGCGAATAGTACCATTATGAACATTGGTGCAACATATATGTTTGAGTCCCTGCTTTCAGTTCTTCTGGGTAGATACCTAGTACCAGGATTGCTAGGTCATGTGGTAATTCAATGCTCAGCTTCTTGAGGAACTGCCAAACTGTCTTCCACAGTGGCTACGCCATTATATATTCCTACCGGCAATGAATGCATGTATCTGTTTTTCCACATCCTCTCCAACTCTTGAAATTTTCTTGGATTTTTTTTAGTAGTGGCCATTCCAGTGGGAAAAAAATGATATTTCATTGTGGTTTTGATTTGCATTTCCCTAATAGCTAGTAATGTTGTGCATCTTTTTATTTGCCTTTTTGCCATGTGTATTACTGATTTGGAGAAATGTCTAGTCAAGTATTCTGCCCATTTTTAAACTGGGTTGATTGTCTTGAATTGTTGAGTTGTAAGATTTTTTTGTATCTTATGGATATTAAACCCTTATCAGATATATGGGGTAGCAGTTTGATATCATTTATGAATTTCAAAAATAGATATTGGATTATGTTTGTAAATTGGTCTGTTCTTCTGGGCATATTAGATTATATTGGATTCAGAGATTTCACTTTTACTTGATTAAATAATGATTAAGATTTTGTTTGGGCCATGTCAGTAGGACATTGAGTCCCTGCCCCCTTGGTGGGTGGGGATGCACAGAGAAACCACATCACAGAGAAGGGAGGTTGGAGTTTTGATTCCGGAGCCCCGGGAAGTAAATGCATGGAGAAGGAGAACACAGGATCCTGCCGCCCCGGGAAGAGAGATGAGCCATTCACCTGATAGTTTGCAGCTGCAGAGACCAGAGCCCTGAGCAGCTGAGCCGGGAGAGAAATGACCCCCAGGAGAGAAATGATCCCTGGGAGAGAGATGAAACTTATCCCAGCTTTCAGCTGAGATAGGAAGAAGCTGGGACCATGGGGACTTAAGCAAAAGAGGAAGACTGGAACCCTCACAGAGTCCGGCAGCCATCTTGCTCCTACACATGGCAACAGACTTTGGTGAGGGAAATAACTGATGCTTTATGGCCTTGTAACTGTAAGCTTCTACCCCAAATAAATACGTTTTATAAAAGCCAACAGATTTCTGGTACTCTGCATCAACACACCTTTGGCTGACTAATACATATGGCTTCCAAATTTTTCTCAGATAAATAGGTTGTTTTTTCACTTTCATGACAAAGTCCCTTGATGCACAAAAGTTTTTAATTTTGAGGAGGTCCCATTTATCTTTTTTTCCCCCCTTTCATTGCCTGTGCTTTGGGTCTGAAGTCTAAGAAACCATTGCCTACAACAAGATCTAGAAGATGCTTCCCTAAGTTTTTTTCTAGGAATTTTATAGTCCTGGTTCTTATATTTAGGTCTTTGATTCATTTTGAGTTAATTTTTGTATATGGTGTGAGACAGGGGTCCTCCTTCATTCTTTTGCATATGGATATCCAGCACCATTTTTTGAAGTGACTGTCCTTTCCCAATTAAGTAGATTTGGTAGCCTTGTCAAAAATCATTGGCCAAACAGTTGAAGGTCTATTTCTGAACTCTCTATTTTATTCCATTGGTTGATTATCTATTTGGAATATGCTCTAAAGTCAGGAAGTGTTAGTTGCCCAACTTTGTTCTTCCTGTTCAAGAAGTTTTTTGGCTGTTCAGGACCCCTTACCCTTCCAAATAAATCTGATAATTGGTTTTTCCATTTCTGCAAAGAAGGTTGTTGGAATTTTGGTTGGAAATGCCTTGATTCTGTAAATCATTTTGGGTAAAACTGACCTCTTAATTATATTTAGTCTTCCAATCCATTAACACAGAATGTTCATTCATTTATTTAGGTCTTCTTTGATTTCTTTTACCAATTTTTTATACTTGTATAAGTCCTTTACATCCTGGATTAAATTTATTCTTAGGTATTTGATTCATTTGGTTGCTATTGTAAATGAAAATTTTTCCTGATTTCCTACTCAACTTGCTCATTACTACTGTTTGGAAACACTACTGATTTTTCTGTGTTGATCTTTTATCCCACCATTTTGCTAAATTTATCAACTCTAGTAGTATTCTTACTGTTTTGGGGGAACTTTCTATATATAGGATCATGCCATCTGCAAATAATGAAGGTTTTATATCTTCCTTTACAATTTGAATCGCTCTTATTTCTTTTTCTTGCCTAATTGCACTGGCTAGAACTACCAGTACAATGTTGAATTACAGTGGTGGTGACAGTGGGCATCCTTGTCTTGTTCTAGATCTTAGAGGGAAAGTTTTCAGCCCTTCACCATTGAGTATAATGTTAGCTATGGGTTTTTCATATATGCCGTATATCATGTTGAGGAAGTTTCCCTCTATTCCTATTTTTCTAAGTGTTGTTTTTTTGTTTTTGTTTTTTGTTTTGTTTTGTTTTTTTTTCAAGAAAGTATGCTGGATTTTGGCAAATGCCTTTCTATGTCAATTGAGATAATCATGTGGGTTTTTTCCCTTCATTTTGTTGGTGTGATATTACATTAATTGATTTATTATGTTGAACCACCCTTGCATATATGAGATAAAACCCACTTGATCCTGGTATATAATTCTTTTGATGTGCTGTTGAATTAGATTTGCTAGTATTTTGTTGAGGAGTTTTACATCTATATTCATTAGAGAAATTGGTCTGTAATTTTTTTTCTTGTAGTGTCTTTTTTTGGCTTTGGTATTAGGGTGATATTGATCTCATAGAATAAAATAGTGTTTGCTCCACTTCAAATTTTTGAATACTTTCATCAAGATTGGTATTAATTCTTCTTGGAATGATTGCTAGAATTCACCTGTGAAACCATCTTGTCCTGGGCTGCTCTTTGTTGGGAGATTTTTGATGACTGATTCATTCTCTTTTCTTGTAATTGGTCTGTTGAGGTCTTCTATTTCTTGGAGAGTCAGTGTAGCTTGTAGGTGTTTTTTAGGAATTTGTCCATTTTATCTAGGTCATCTAATTTGTTGGCATATGGTTGTTCATAGAATAGTATTAATGATCTTTTTCATCCCTGTGGGATCAGTAGTAATGTCCCCTGTATTAGTCAGCCAAAAAGTGGTGCTGATACAAAGTACCAGCAATGTGTTGGTCTTTATGAAGGGTATTTATTTGGTGTAAAAGCTTACAGTTACAAGGCCCTAATGAGTTCAACTCAACATTAGTTCCTCACTAAAGTCTGTTGCCACATGTTGAAGCAAGATGGCGGCTGACATCTGTGAGGGTTCAGCCCTTCTCTTTCCTCTTAAGGCTCTGTGGGTCCAGCTTCTTCTGATTTCAGCAGTAGGCTGGAAGGCTTGTTTCTTTCCAGGCCTGCTCAGCTGCTCAGGCCTCTGGTATCTTCAGCTGCGAACTATCAGGTGAATGGCTCAGCTCTCCCTAGGGGTCCAGCATCAAAACTAACTTCTCTCCTCTTCTGTGTCTTCTACTGTCTTCTCCTTGAGTGAGTGTCCATTTATATAGCCCACCAAGGGGGTGGGGACTCAACTCTGAGTCACCCTAATGATGTGGTCAAATCAAAGCCCTAATATTAACATAATTTAATCAAAGACATCTCAACTGAATCTAATACAATCCAAAGGTATCATACCCAGTGGAATAGATTAGTTTACAAACATAACCTCTTTTTGGGTTCATAAATAATCTCAAACTGCCACATCCCCCATCTCATATCTAATTGTATTTATTTGTTTCTTCTGTCTTTTGTTCTTTGTTAGACTAGCTAAGGGTTTGTCAATTTTACTGATCTTTTCAAAGAACCAACTTTTGGTTTTGTTAATGCTATTTTTTTTTTTAATTCTCAATTTCAATTATTTCTGCTCTAACATTTGTTATTTTTCTTCTTCTGTTTGCTTTGGAGTTAGTTTGCTGTTCTTTTTCTAGTTCATCAAGGTATGTAGTTAGCTCTTTAACTTTTTCTTTAATAATGTAGGCATTTGGGGCTATAAATTTCCATTTCAGCATTGCCTTCGCTGCATCCCATAGGGTTTGATTTATTGTGTTCTCATTTTCATTTGTATCAAGATATTTACTGAATTCTCTTGCAATTTCTTCTTTGACCTACTGATTAGTTTAGAATTTGCTATTTAACCCCCATATATTTGTAGCTTTCCAGTTCTCTGCCTGTTATTGATTTGAAGCTTAATTTCATTATGGTCACAGAAGATGCTTTGTCTGATTTCAATCTTTCTAAATTTTTGATACTTGTTTTGTGACCCAATACATGGCCTGTAGTGGAGAATCATCCATGTACATTTGAGAACAATGTATATCCTGCTGTTTGGGGGTGAAATGTTCTTATATTTCTGCTAGGTCTAGTTCATTTATCATATTTTTCAAGTTCTCTGTTTCTTTATTGGCCGTCTGTCCTGATGTTCTATCTATTGATGAGAGTGGTCTATTGAAATCTTCAACTATTATTGTACACTGGTCTATTACTCTCTTTAGTTTTGCTAGTGTTTGCCTCATGTATTTTGGTGCACTATGGTTAGGTGCATAAATATTCATGATTGTTATTTCTTCTTGGTGGGTTGTCCCTTTTATTAATATAAAGTGTTCTCTTTGTCTCTTATAATAGCTTTTGAGTTAAATTCTACTTTGTCTTAAATTAGTATAGCTACTCAAGCTCTATTTTGGTTACTGTGGTAGTTTGAGACTGTATGTACCCTCAGGAAATCATATTCTTAAAGTTGGTCCGTTCCTGTGTATGTGAACCTATTGTGGTTGGGACCTTTTGATTAGGTTACATCAGTAAAACATGCCCCAGGGTAGGTCTTAATCCTCTTACTGGAGTCATTAATAAATAGGATGAATACAGAGAGAGAGAGACAGGAGAAAGCTACAGGAGCTGAGAGAAAACCACTGAAGCCAGATGCTGAAAGTAGCATAACCCAGAAGAGAAGGGAGAGATCAGCAGATGGTGCCATGTACCTTGCCATGTGACAGAGGAGTCCAGGATCACCAGCAGCTGGTCTTTGGGGAGAAATCATTGCCTGGTGATACCTTGATTTGGACATTTTCATGACCTCAGAACTGTAATCTTGTAAGTTAATAAATCCCCATTGTAAAAGCCAATCAATTTCTGGTATATTGCTTTCAGCAGCCTGGCAGACTAAAATAGTTACTATTTGAATGGAATATATTTTTCCATCCTTTCATTTTCAGCCTATTTGTGTCTTTTGGTCTAAGGTGAGTCTCTTGTAAACAACATGTATTTGGATCATGCTTTTTTAGCCATTCTGCTAAACTTTGTCTTTTGATTGGGTAGTTTAATCCATTAACATTCAGTATTATTACTGTAAATGCGGTACTTACTTCAACCATTTTTTCTTTGGTTTTTAAATGTCATGTCTTTTTTTGCGTGTCTCTTTGCCTTTATTTTAACCCCCTTTTCTGTATAGTTGATTTATTGTGATATATCTGACTGACATTTCTCATTTCTATTTGTGTATATTTTTTAAAAATACTTTCTTTATTATTACCCTGGGGTTTATATTATACAACCTATATCTATACTCTACTAATTTTTAAAGATACCAACTTGACTTCAATAGCATACATATTCTCTGCTCCCATATCCCTTGTTTCCCCTCTTTATATTGTTTTTGTCTCACTGTACCACTTTATATTTCACACATCCATTATCAGGAGATTGGCCTATTATTTGTTCAATTGTATTGTAGTGTGATTCTTATAGGAATTAAAGAGTAGAATTTTATGTTGAGGGTACAGTGCTATATTGGGTTTTGCCTTTACCCTTTCACTTACCCTTATTGATGATTGTCATTTCTTTACACTACACCAAGCTATTCTCTCCTGTGTTTTCCTTTCAACCTTAAGAATTTCCTTTAGTAATTATTGTGTGACAGGTCTCTTCTTGACAGACTCTCTCAGTTTCTGTTTTTCTGTGAGTATTTTAAACTTTCCCTCATTTTGAAGGACAGTTTTGCCAGATAAAGAATTTTTGGCTAGCAGTTTTTCTCTTTCAGTACCTTCAGTATAGCTTATCACTGCCTTCTTGCCTCCATGGTTTCTGATGAGAAATGAGCACTTAGTTTTATTCTGGTTCCCTTGTATATGAGGAATTACTATTCTCTTGCTGCTTTCAGGATTTCCTCTTTATCTTTGGCATTTGACATTCTGATTAGTATTTCTGGCAGTAGGTCTATTAGGATTTACTTTGTTTGGATTATGCTGAACTTCTTGGACATGGATGTTTATGTCTTTCCTAAGAGTTGAGAATTTTGTGGTCATTATTTCCTTAAATATTCTTTATGCCCCTTTCCCCTTCTCTTTTCCTCCTGGGACACCCATGATGCATATTTTTATGTGTTTCGTGTTGTCACTCAAATCCCTGAGACACTGCTCATTTTTTTCTATTCTTTTCTCTTTCTGTTCCTCTGTAAGATTTTGATTTTCCTGTGTTCTAGTTAGCTGATTATTTCTTCTGCCTGTTCAAATCTGCTGTTGTATGCCTCTAGTAGTGTATAATTAATCTCTACTATTTTGCCTTTCTTCACCATAATTTGTTATGCTCATTTTTAAACTTTCAAATTATTCTTTATGCTCTTCTTAATATTCTTTATCTTTTTATGCTTATTTTCTTTCATCTCCTTGAATTGATTTAGATTTGTTTGAAAACTTTGATTACTTGTTCGCATTTCTGAGTCTCCTCTGAAGTTTGAATTTGTTCCCTTGACTGAGTCATATCTTCCTGATTCTCAGTATGGCTTGTAATTTTTTACCAATTTCTAGGCATTTGCTTATCTTGATGAGTTTATTTTGAATGTCCATTTCTCCCCCATTTTCCAATATGGCATTAGATTTAACATATTTATAGAACATGAACATCAAGTTCTTGTCAGCTACCTCTTATTTTAAGTCAAATCTGGAAAAATAATTTTCCACATATCAAAGACTAGCATTGGGAGTAATAGGATTGGAGCTATAAGGACCTCTTTACCAGAGGATGAGAACTAAACTTCTGGATGTAATGGTTTTACCCGTATTTATGTATTTAGTAACAGAAGGATTTTTCTCAATATGACAAATGACAAACAACATTAAAATTCTGTACAGATGCTACAATTGTACATAAGTAGCAATTTGCATGCGGACCAGGACTAGAAAGAATTAAATTTACATAACAGTAGATGTATTACAGCAAGGAAATGAGAGTGATTTTTAAATTTTCATATTGCTCTTATGTTTATGCAATATATTTTTGAATTAAAAGTAAGCTTATTATTTAAAACAAGATTATATATAAAAAGTTAGGATGGAAAATACTCTAGGGAGTGGAACTATGGGTTATATATTATCTTTTCTTCTTTTCGGTAGCTTGAAATTTGCTGTAATGAGTATTAATTTCATAATAAAAATATACTAATAAAATAAAAGGATTGTTTTTTCAAAGTAGTTTTTACTAAAATTTTGTCAAAGCTTTAATGTGTTGGCATGTAGACTCACTCTATGGTTGCTGTCCCTTAATTTAGTCTATAAGAAAGTGTGCCTTTGCCAAGCTTTAACCATTTAATTTCTCATTAAGTGAGAAGGTCCTGTCTGCTTCCTATCACAAAGGAAGATAGACATAGGTTACCACACGTGGACTAGGCCAGGGATGATCTCGTGGCATAGACTGGGCAGCACTGGTGCTGACAATGCATGAATATCACTCAGGTTTGTGGCTCCTTTAGTGGCTTTTTGGGAATTTTGTGGAGTCTTGTCTACTCAGGTCTGATGAGCATTGACACAGGGAAAAAGAAGACTGGCAGACACCTACTTGTCAAGTACAAGTCAGACACCCTAGCAGTTACGGGGGCGAAAATCTGAGCAAATTGGTTGCTAAAAAAAAAAATAGTTTGAAAACAAAAAATAGTTTACATCAGCCTTAAAAAGTTGTACCTGGTTTCATTTTCATCCTTTATCATAAGTTTTAGTTTTTCCCTTTTGTTCCTGGAAATCCTGGCAAATAAGCCAGTTTTTTGGAAAACCTTATTAACATTTTTATTCTTTTTGTAATGCCTTGCAAAGTTTTATTTCTAGGGACCCAAAGAAGTCCTCTTTGATAAGTTTTGTGTATGCTTAGGGAAACTGGCAGACTCAAAAGGCTGCAAGTTGAATAGGATTATGACAGTGGCAAGTCCAATCATTTGCACCACCCATCAGTGACATTATAAGAAATCCAGGTGTTACTGAAATTCTATGTAGGGAGTAGAAAGCCATCCAATAGACCGTGACTGGAAGGAACTCTATGGAAAGCATATTTTTCAAGCTCTTGCCCTTGCCTAGAATGGCTACTCTCTCCTCTTACATAAGATCCACTTGCTTTATGAATATTTATTGAATATCTCCCATGTGTCAGACAATGTTTTAGGCAATACCCTCATGAATCTTACATTCTTGTTAGAAAGATAATAAAGTAAAGAAATGAATTTCAGATAATAAGGGGGAAATTTTATATCTATGGTAGGTAAGGGGGCTATTCTCTGAGGTCATATTCGAGCAGGGAAACTGAGTGAAGAGAGGGCAAAAATGTTCCAGGTGGAGAGCACAGGAAGCAAAAGGCCCTAAGGTAGGATCTTGGTATGGTTGAGACTATCCAAGTTCCAGTTCCATTCCTCCATTTTTTCATGAGAAGCTCTTTGATTATCCCAGCTTGCAGTGACCAAATTATTATAGCACTTATCTGTGTGATTCATTTGGAATTGAATGTATAATAACCTGTAATAGTTATCTTTTACCATTGAAGATAAAGAGTTGAGCTATTGCTCTCCAATTTGACTCAGCTCCTTCAGGCCAAGGAATATAGCCTACATTTCTTGGTATTACCAGGCCAAAAATAAGGCCCTCATTAACATGCATTCAATCAACACTCACTGATGATAAATGATCATAGGAGTCTGATTTAATGGTCTGTGCTGTTGTGCTGCCTGCAAGGTGCATATTAAGAGTTAAATCAATGCTTAAAATACATTTGAGCAGAGGGTAGTCAGAGATTCTTGCTATTTAAATATTTATATACATATCCAATAAATATATTTTGGCTTTGAACTTCTGTTTAGGTTTATTTTGTAATCATCAAATTATGTTGTTAATGAGTTCATAATTTATTAAAACAATCCAATTTTCTTAACTGAAATTGCTATTAAAATGCACTGCTTTTACAATGTAAAATGGTGTAGTCACTGTGGAAAACAATTTGGCAGTTCCTCAGAAAGTTAAACAGAGAATTACCATATAACCCGGCAATTTAACTCCTTGGTATATACCCAAAAGAATTGAAAGCAAGGACTTGGACAGATATTTGTATACCAATGTTCACCACAGCATTATTCACGATAGTCAAAAAGTGGAAGCAACCCAAGTGTCCATCAACTAATGATTGGATAAACAAAATGTGGTATGCCCATATAATGGAAGATTATTTAGTCATAAAAAGAAGTGAAGTGATAGTATATGCTACCACATGGGTGAACCTTGAAAATATGTTGAGTGAAATAAGCCAGACACAAAAGTACAAATATTGTATGATATATTTTACATGAAATATTTAAAATAAACAAAGTCATAGAAACGGGAAAAGAATAGTGGTTACCAGGGGTGGGGGAGAGGAGGAAATGCTATATACTTATTGCTAAATAATGCTATCATACTTATTGCTAAATAAGTATGATTTTGGTTTAGGATGATGGAAATAGTCTGGAAATAGATAGTGGTGAAAGTTACACAGTATTGTCGATGTTTTTAATGTCAGAGAATTGTCCACTTAAAATGGTTAAAATGATTTTTATACTATGTATATTTTACCACAATTAAAAATAAATAAGTTTTTAAAAATGTTCCACCTTTAGTTGCTGAGGAATGGCTTTTGTTAGCCCTTGGAATTAAACCAATTTTCCATGGACTAAAATAATGATTTACATTATAACCACAGCTTGCAATTAGCCTGTACCTCACTTGTCATATACCAGTTTCAAGAGAAATGAGAGGCCCAGGATACTGTTTCCTACAGCATTACTATGTTCTCTGAGTAGAGATAGCTCACTGATAGAGATTATTCTCACTGCAGAAATGTGTCATTGTAATATTGGAATCTTAATAGTGATTGTAAATTTCAGAGTTTCAAAATTTGATACAACCCTGGAAACATGTTCTAAATAAACACCAACAATATGATGTCTGAAATTGAAAAGGTGAAACCATCTGAACCTTGGTATTTTAAAGTAGTCTTCAAATATCATCAACCTTGATTTAAGAACACTGTAATATTGACTTTACTCTAAGTTAGACTAGTAGAATAGTGTCTCCTTATTCTAATCTCTTTTACTTTTGGATTCACTAAAAGAAATTGGTGATTTTCAAGTAGTCTTTTTTTTTTTTCAAGGCAGCATGATGGTACAGGGAGAGAACACTGATTTTGAGATCAGCTAACAAGGTTGAAATCATGGTCTTACTAACTCCTTAAGAATTGTGTGACCTTGGGCAGATCACTTCCTTAGTATCCTTTTCTCCGAAATGGAAATGACATCTGTCCTACATATCTTTAAAAATTTCAGTCTCCTAGATCATTGTCAGTTGTTGGTCAACCTTGCTATGCAGTATTAAGAATTACTAAAGCTTTTGTAGTTCAAATGGATAAACCACATATTTGGGGGTTGTGATATGCTTATTTAATTCTTACTGCTCAGCATTCTGAGGCTATGTAAACTGGAAATAGGATTCATGGTAATATTCTTTTCTCCTTTTATTTATGTAGGTAGTTGAAGATAAGCCTTTAAGGATTTTACCATCAAGGATTACATTTAAACTAGTTGAATGACTAATGAAAGGCTTGCTACTCTGGGAAAGAAGACAAATAATGCTCATTTAATAACTCTGCCAAACAAGTGGTATTTTATATTTCTTTTTCCATTTTACATAAGAGGAATTGGTTTAGAAAAGTTAAGTAATTTGTTCATGATTACATAATAAATGTCAAGAGATAGAATTCAAAACTCAAAACCTAGATCTGCCTAAGAAAGCCACTTTCTACACCACTGTTTTTCAGCCTTTAGCATGTATCAGAATGCCTGGAATGCTCTCTCCAAATGCAGATTCTTAGGTGGTCTCCTGCATTATGCATTTTTATAAACACACCATATAAATGAGATGGTGGCCCAGGATCCATACTTAAGAACAAGAGCGCAACAGCTTTGTTGAGTAGCATCTTCAAATCCACACAACTGAGCTTTCAGTTGAGTTTCAGTAACTAAAAATTGCCTACTCAAGAAAATCAGAAATCGTATACATTTACAATACGTTACACCAATACACTCTTACAGCATGAGTTTGTAAAGGAAGCATATGACTGAGCATCAAAACCTGAAGGACTTGGACTGGCTCAGTCACACTCTGGTCACGTGACATTGGGTTAATCATACCTTTACAATGAGAAATGAGAGTAGATGTTCATTAAGGGCCCCAAAGCTCTGACATTCTCTGATTCAAAAACATTCTTGGCATTTTAAAGGTCTAGAGTACTACTGCCTTTTTTGGATATTTTTCTTCATGTTTTCCTATCCATTCTCACAACAGAAGAAAAGCTTTAAGCACATTTAAACAGAAATAGAAGATTTAAATGGATATTTAAAGTAGTTTTAGGATACATTTAAACAAATACACAGAAAAAATAGTTGTTCAACTAATAAACATTTATTCACTTCCACACATAAATGAGATTGCAGTTAGGAATTGCACAAACTATGAACATTTGTCTTACAAGGTAATCTGCTATATGATCATGCCATTGAAGTGTAGGGCGAGATGATAAAGACCCTATAAGCTCTGAATTCTGCAATTCTAAGATATTCTGGGCATTCCATGCCTAAATGACTTACTTTCTTTTTAGATATTCTTTTTCACATGTTTCAATCCATTCTTTTTACAGAAGAAAGCTCTTAATATACAATTAAACAGAAATAAAGGTTTTAAATAGAGATTTAAAGCAGCTTCAAGATACATTTACACTGAAATATACAGATATAGTTACTGAGTTAAGAAACATTTATTCTTTCCCATAAGGTAATGAAATTGACACTGTAAATATGAATGAAGGGACATTTGTCTTATAAGGTAACTCTGAAACCCTTTAATTTTGAAACTAGAGACATATACAACACTTACAGCATTTACACAATACTATTTTCATTTGCACAATACTATCTTCAAATAAATTTTTGACTTGTAAGAATATAAGTTCTCAGTGATAAGCTTTGGATATGCAACTTAGCCCAGGCGGTATCAACTTCATCATAAGAGATTATCACACATGAACAACAGATGGGTCCCCCCACCCCTTTCAGCATCAGAAAGTGAAATTAGAGATGAATTTCTTTAAGGCAAAAAGAAATCCCTCCAAAGCATAAATGATTAAGGTCCAAAGATAGCATGTTTACAAATGAACATAGATATCAATTATTCAACTGTACAAGTGACTTAGTTTGCATATTAACTCTTTTTCTTACTACTATCTGATTTGGGAGTATTTTTTATGTACCTACTGTGCATGACATTGGGAATACAAAGAAGAATCACACATGGTCCCAGTGGCATGCTGGTAAATGGTTAACAACTAGCTCTTGGCGGAGAAGGGAACCCTATTATAGCATTTACCAATTTTCCATGGTGTAAATACTACCACTATGGCAGATTTCAAGCTACCAACAATTTGACAACTGGCTCTCAAAATTCCTGAAACAATCATGTCTCATAAGCCAGTATGAGCCAGCTTCAACTCTGCATAATCCTACCCTCAAGTAGCTCATAGTATCCTAATAGGTACACATCGTAGAAGATAGAAAAGAATGGGAAGAAAGAGGTAAATTTCAAATAGTGTAATTATATATTTTAAAGTAGTTTTAAAAGTTGAAAACCAAAATCTGGAATTTTCTTACCTATCTTGTTTACTATTTCTTTTTTATCTTGTTTAAATTTATTTCAAGAAATTAAAATGCAGTATACTTGGGAGGAAGTAAAGGAGAGTGGAATAAGAAGGAAGAGGGAGAAGAAAAGACATCCTAAGGAATATGCTAACAGTTATGTGTACATTTGAAGAAATTATATTTTAAGGTAAGAGCAGGTATAATGTAACTGTTAAAATTCCATCTTATTTAAGCCTTTCAGTTCAGTTCACAAGCCCTGAAGATTTGTCTTGTCCTCTTTGGCAGTAGCTTTGAGGAAATTAGTTCCTTTTGAACAGCACTGAAGAACATATTGTTTCACATCGCTCATATTATCAGTTCATAATAAAAGAAAAAACCAAATTCTGGAGTATGAAAACTGAACTTTCTCAGCATAGACACCCCCTCGTATCAGATCTTGGACAAATGCCGGCTGGGATGACCAGGGAATTCTTCTGGAAGCAAAACGTGTAGTCTGCAGGTTGGGCATGTCCCCTGTTGTATCAACCATGGTCTAATGCACTAAGAAGTAAAAAGATCTATGTCAATCTCTCAGATTTAGCCTGGGTTACAAACAAACATGTCTTCTTTTGCATCTTAAGGCCTTCCCTGGTAGATCACTAAGCCAAAAGCTGCCATCATGGCTCCTTCTCTATAGTTTGATAAGCAATACAGCTGGTAACAGCAGACATCTTTTGACAGTATATTCTATTACTATCCTTCCCCCAACTCCAACTTTTAGGATAACCTCAAAGGCTTGGGAAAAGAATAGCAGTTCTTTCTGTAAAGGAGACTGGGGACAGCTGCTATATTCTCTCTCTTGTTTTATTTTATTATATGTTGTTCTCATCTCCAGAGAGAGAGAGAATGATACATACGAAAGCCACTGATGCCTGGTATCAAGAACATAAGATGTTTGGAAGTTAAAATCCTATGTGATGGTTTGTTTCTCAGACTGTTTTTTCCTTGGTGACCATTGTAGTACTCTTTGGTTATGACTGAACTATCAGTGAAATCATTTGTTTGAATTTCAACTTTATTAAAACAAATCATTTTTACCTGCATCAATAAAGAAAAGCCAGTTTAAGTGAGAGAGGATTAACAATAGGTAATTTATATGAAGCCCATTAACTCTAACCCTAGAAAGTAAACCTAATGAATTACCTGTTTTCTATTCAATAGGCAATGGCAAAAAATAAAATGAAGTTCGATGAAAATGTATTTTCTAAATGGATAGGATTTTTAAAACTTCAAATGGGAAAGTCAGGTGGCCAAGTATCTTTCCTGGAGATCTTTTAGTATTAGCCATTCTATTAATAGAATAATCTCTTCATGTCAGAACAGATGCAAAATATAAATTTGTACCATGTATCACATATCTTTGAAATGATGCTTTACAGATATGGCTTGAATGAGCTAGCTATTGTTCACTTCCTTGAGAAGCCTTTTTTTCTGTAAGTTTATCTTCTTTTGTCAAATTACCTCTCTACAACAGAAGACTTGGGTCATAAATTGTGTATAAATAGCACTTGCACAGCAGCAACACCAGGAGTTAATCTATATAAATGAAAAGAATCAATAAAAGATATGCCAGCCTCACATTTTTTCTAACATCAAATACTCAAGCCAGAGCATCTTCAAAGGAAAATACAGTTGCCTAGACAGACCACTAAGATAAGCCTACACTTTATAATGGTAGGGGACCATCATTAGGCATGGGATGTAATTTCGTAAACAAAGGACAGAATGTGATATTTATAGCATGTCAAGGTAAAGTGGCAATCTTAGTAGTTCTGCCACTAAAATGTCATGACAATCAATATTCCTCCCAGTTCTATAAAAAGGAACTGCCGACTCTGTGCCATCTAAATCTCAGCATTGGCCCCAACACCTGTAAGGTATATGGAGATCTGAGCAAAAAAAAAGTGCAATCTGTATGTAGGTATGGGAGAACAGGTGTAAATATTCCTGTGTAGTACCCCAAAGCCTAAAGTTACACACAGTGGAACTCAGATCAGCAATGGAGGAGGATGCATGTAAATGATTTTGAAGAAAGCAGTTTGAGTCTCACTTAGCTGATTAAATGTTAAAAAGACATGTTTGAAGGATTACCTGAGAGTGAAATTTGTGAGCACAGGGCAAAATTGAGAGGTTTTCTGGAGAGAGATTATCATGACAGATCACACAAGGCTCTTCCTCCTCCTCCTCTTCCTCCTCCTCTTCCTCCTCCTCATCTTCCTCCTCCTCTTCGTCGTCATCTTCCTCCTCATCCTGGGGAAAATACATATAAGGTTAAATTCAGCTCATTTCTTTTTCCAAAAACTAAATGTGCACAGAATCAATAGGCCCAGTCTCACCAAATTACTAGCTCCTTCCCATGTGGCAGGACCTTGTGAACTGAGGGGTCTCCAGGCTGGTTTTGGGGGCTGGGCAGCATTTCGCTGTGGTAGAGAATGGCTAGGTGAAACGCAATTACCATTTGGTACTGATTTTCCTTGACTCTGAAAAATAAGAATATTATACTTATTATATTTTTTGGAATTTTCAAATTGTTCTAAACACTAAGAACTAATGGAATAGCACAGAATGAGGTATAGCTAGAAATATTATAAGGGGAAAGGCTAATCAGATTCATGAGAAATCTTGATACAAATGTTGGCAATTCTTACTCATATATTCAGAGCCAGGTAAGGACAAAAAAATAAAACTATGTTCTTTTTTTTAACTAACTACTTTATTTCAAAATCACTAACAGAAAAAGGCAGCTCAATAAGTTATGGAAACATTACTCCTAAAAAGTTCTTTTTTCAGGCACTTTTATCTCATCTAATTCCAACTGCTAACTCAGTAGTCCTCTAGTGTTCAGAAAGATACACAGATGAACACAGATTAGTTAAATGGCATAGTCAAGGTCTCTTTATTAATGACAAAGAAATGAAGAAGGGCAAAAAATGCTTAATCATATTCATATTTCACAAAACCAAACCTCAAATATTCTTTTTTATCTTTAGAATATAGTAACAACTTTGCTTTTGCTACAAAAACATTACAATGTTGTTGTCGTTAACTATAGTCCATAAATTATATTAGTTATATTTTTTATAATCACATTCTTAACACCCTGTAGTAAAATATTCCTGTATTTATATTATTAACTACAATCCCCTTTACTTCCAAAATCATTGTTATATATTCCCAATATTATCTCCTGCTGTCCTCCAACTAACATTAATCTTCCTAGAATACTTGTTTCAGCCACAATCACATCCATAAATGAAGTGTTTGTTACATTCATTATAATATGTTACCATTAAGTACAACCATAACCACATATTTACATTTGACCTCAATAAACATTCTACATATATCCAGCATCTTCACCTTCTCATTCCACATTCCATCTCCCACCAATCAACTCCCTAAGTCTACTCATTGTATTTAGTTAATATCAGTGAGACCATACAATATTAGTCCTTTGTGTCTGGCTTATTTCACTCAACATAATATTCTCAAGGTTCCTCCATGTTGTCACGTGCTTCCTCAATTCATTTCTTCTTACAGCTCAGTAATATTCCATCATATGAATATATCACATCTTGTTTATCCATTCATCATTGACAGACACTTGGATTGTTTCCATCTTTTAGCAATTGTGAATAATGCTGCTATGAACTTTGGTGTGCAAATATCTGTTCACATGCTTGCTATCAGTTCTTCTGAATATATTCCTAGTAGCAGGCTTGCTGGATCCTATGGCAGTTCTATATTTAGTTTCCTGAGGAACTGCCAGATTGTCTTCCACAGAGGAAGTGTGCCTATTACTCCACATCCTCTCAAGCACTTGAAATTTTCTGTTCTTTTAATAATGTCCACTCTGTATGGTGTGAGATGATATCTTGTAGTTTTGATTGGCATTCCCCTAATAGCTAGTGATGTTGAACATCTTTTCATGTGTCTTTTGGCCATTTGTATTTTCACTTTGGAAAAATGTCTTTTCAATTCTTTTGCTCATTTTTAATGGGGTTGCTTGTCATTTTGTCATTAGGTTGTTTGACCTCTTTATATAACATGGAGATCAATCCCTTATCAGATATATGGTTTCCAAAGACTTTTTCCCATTGAATAGGCTGCCTTTTTACTTTCTTGACAATGTCTTTTGAAGGAAAAAAGTATTTAATTTTGAGGCAGTCCCATTATTTTTCCTTTCGTTGCTCTTGCTTTAGGTGCAAGTTCCAAGAAACCACCACCAAGCATAGTATCTTGAAGTTGTTTACCTACATTTTCTTCTAAGAGTTTTATGGTTCTAGTTTTTATATTTAGGTCCTTGATCCATTTTGAATTAATTTTTGTATAAGCTGTGGGATAAGGGTCCTCTTTCTTTTAGATATGAATATCCGGTTTTCCCAGCACCATTTGTTGAATAGGCCATTCGGACCCAGGTGAGTGGGTTTGATAGTCTTGTCAAAAATCACTTGACCATAGATGTGAGGTCTATTTCCGAACTCTCGGTTTTATGCCATTGGTCAATCTGTATATCTTTATGCCAGTACCATGCTGTTTTTTTTTTTGTTTTGTTTTTTGTTTTACCACTGTATCTAGGTAATATGCTTTAAAGTCTGGAAGTAAGAGTCCTCCAACTTCATTCTTCTTTTTAAAGATGTTTTTGGCAATTCGGGGTCCCTTACCCTGCCAGATAAATTTGATAATTGGCTTTTCCAATTCTACAAAGAAGGATGCTGGAATTTTTTATCAGGATTGCGTTAAATCTATAGATCAGATTGGGTAGAATTGACATCTTAATGATATTTAGTCTTCCAACCCATGAACATGGAATGTCCTTCCATTTATTTAGATCATCATTGGTTATTTTATTATATTTTATTTTATTTTATTTTATTTTATTTTCATTGGCTTCCTTTAGCAATGTTTTATAGTTTTTGAATACAGGTCCTTTATGTCCTTGGTTAAATTTAATCCTAAATATTTCATTCTTGTAGTTGCTATTGTAAATGGAACTTTTTCCTTACTTCCTCCTCAGATTGCACATTACTAGTGTATAGAAACACTACTGATTTTTGCGTATTAATCTTGTATCCTGTCACTCTGCTGAAATCATCTATAAGTTCTAAAGTTCTGCTGTGGATTTTCAGGATTTTCTAAGTATAGGGTCATATCATCAGTGAATAATGAAAGTTTTCCTTCTTCTGTTCCTATTTGGGTGACTTTTATTTCTTTTTCTTGCCTAAATGCTCTGGATAGAACTTCTAGCACAATAGTGAATAACAGTGGGGAGACTGGGCATCCTTCTCTTATTCCCAATCTCAGTGGGAAAGTTTTCAGTCTTTCACCATTAAATACAAAGTTAGCTGTAGGTTTTTCATATATGCATTTTATCATATTGATAAAGTTTCCTTCTGTGCCTACCTTTCAGAGTATTTTTATCAAGAAAGGATATTGAATTTTGTCAAATGCCTTTTCTGCATCAATTGAAATGATGTGATTTTTCTTCTTCAATTTTTAATGTGGTGTATTACAACCACCCTTGCATACCTAGAATAAAGCCCAGTTGATCATGATGTAGAATTTTTTTGATGCATTTTTAGATTCAGTTAGCAAATATTTTGTTGAGGACTTTTGCATCCATACTCATTAAAGAAACTGGTCTGTGATTTTCTTTTTTTGGTAGTATCTTTATCTGGCTTTGGTATTAGGGTGATGTTGGCTTCATAGAATGAGTTTGGTAGCATTCCGTCCTGTTCAATTCTTAGAGGAGTTTGAACAAGGTGTTATTAGATCTTCTTTCAATGATAGGTAGAATTTAACCTGTGAAGCCAGCTGGTCCTGGACTTTTCATTTTGTGGAGGTTTTTGATGACTGCTTCAATTTCTTTACCTGTGATTGGTTTGTTGAGGTCTTCTGTTTCTTCTAGGGTCAGTGTGGTTTGTTCATGTGTTTCCAGAAATTTGTCCATTTCATCAACGTTTTCTAGTTTATTGGCATACAGCTGTTAATAGTATTCTCTTATGATCTCTTTTATTTCTGCTGGGTCAGTGGTAAGAAGACCCTTCTCATTTCTGATTTTTTTTTTTTTTGCATCTTCTCTTTTGTTTGTTTGTTTGTTTGTTAATCTAGCAAAGGGTTTATTGATTTGTTGTTCTTCTCAAAGAACAAACTTGTAGTTTTGTTGATTTTTCTCTATTATATTTTTCTCCATATAATTTATTTCTGCTCTAATCTTTATTATTTATTTCTTTCTGACTGCTTTTGGATTGGTTTGCTGTTCTAATTCCTCCAGGTTTGCAGTTAGGTCTTTGATTTTAGTTCTTTCTTCTTTTTTTAACATAAGCATTGAGGGCTATAAATTTCCCTCTCAGCACTGTCTTTGCTGTATCTTATAAGCTTTGGTATGTTGAGTTCTTGTTTTTCATTTGTCTTGCAGTATTTACTGATTTTTCTTGTAATTTCTTCTTTAACCCACTGATTATTTAAGGGTATATTTGTTTAATCTCCATGCATTTGTGGATTTCACTTTTTCTACCTGTTACTAATTTCCAACTTAATTCCATTATGATCAAAGAAAGTATTTTGCATAATTTCAATTTTTTTAGGAGGTACTGGGGATTGAACCCAGGACCACCTTGTACATGGGAAACAGGTGCTTAACCACTTGAGCTACATCTACTTTCCTCAGTGTTTTTAATTTGTGGTCTGACTTATGTTCCAAAGTATGGGCTATCCTGGAGAAAGATCCATGAGTACTTGAGAAGAATGAATATCCTGCTCGTTTGGGGTGTAATGCTCTATAAATCAGATCTTTCATTTATCATATTATTCAGACTCTCAGTTTATTTATTTATCCTCTGTCCAGATGTTTTATCTAATGCTAAGAGTGGAGTGTTGAAGTCTCCAACTATTATTGTAGAGATGTTTATTTCTCCCTTCAGTTTTGCCAGTGTCTCTCTCATGTAGTTTTGGGCACCTATGTTTGGTGCATGAATATTTATTATTGCTATTTCTTCTTGGTGAATTGTCCCATTTATTAATATATAGTAACCTACTTCATTTCTTATAACAGTTTAGCATTTAAAATCAATTTTATCCAATATTGGTATCACTACACCTACTCTTTTTTTATTGCTCTTAACAATAAAGCATGGAATATCTTTTCAAACCTTTCACTTTCAGCCTGATTGTGTCCTTGCATCTAAGGGGAGTCTCTTGGAGACAACAAATAGATGGCCCATGTTTCTTATCCATTCTATCAGTCTATGTCTTTTAATTGTGGATTTCAATCCATTAACATTCAGTGTTACTACTATAAAAGAGTTACTTACTTCATCCATTTTATCCCCTGGCTTTCTGTTGTCATAGCTTACTACTGTCTGTCTTTTAACCCTTTCAATTTCTCTTACTTGTATTCATTTCTACACTCTTCTCCAGGGCTCTCTCCCTTGTCTTTTCCTATCAAGCTGTAACACACCCTTTAATATCTCTTGTAGATTTGGTCTCATGGTAACATGCTCTCTCAGTTTTTGTTTGTCTGTAAAGGTTTTAAACTCACCTTCATTTCTGAAGGATAGTTTTGCTGGATAAAGAATTCTTTGCCGGCAGTTTTTCTCTTTCAGTATCTTAAATATATTGTACCATTGCCCTCTCACCTCCGTGGTTTCTGAAGAAAGACTGGAACTTAGCCTTATTAAGGCTCCCTTGTAAGTAATACATTGCTTTTCTCTTGCTACTCTCAATCTTCTCTTTATCTTTGGCCTTTGACAATCTGAATAATAGATGTCTTGGAGTAGGTCTATTAGGAGTCATTCTGATTGGGGTAAGTTGTACTTTTTTAATATTGTTATTCATGTCTTTCATAAGGGTTGGAAAATTTTCAGTCGGTATTTCCTCAAATATTCTGTCTACACCTTTTCCATTCTCTTCTCCTTCTGAGACACCTATAATGCATATCTTGGTGTGTTTTGTGTTGTCATTCACTTCCCTGAGACTCTGTTCAATTTCGTTCCATTCTTTTATCTGTCTCTTCTCCTATTTTTTCAATTTCAAATGTCTTATCTTCGAATTTACTTATTTGTTCTTCTAATATTTCAAATCTGTTGTTATATGCCTCTAATGTGTTTTCACTCTCATCCATTGTATCATTCCCATAAGCTTTGTTACTTTATTTGCAGGCTTTCAAATTGTTCTTTATGCTCACAGTGTCACTTTAATATCCTTCATCTCTTTAGTCAGATTTTCCTTTATCTCCTAAAATTGATTAAAGAGGTTTGTTTGAACATCATTTATTAGTTGTCTTAAATCCTAAGTCTCTTCTAGAGTCTTGGCTTGTTCCTTTGGCTGGGCCATAACTTCCTGATTCTTAGTGTGAGTTGTTATCTTTTGTTGATGCCTATGCATCTGTTTATGCTGATGATTTTACTCTGCTGATCAATTTCTCTCTCAAGCTGAGTGGTTTTATTTCACGCTTTTCTTTGTTTTTATTTTTTTTCTTAAAACTTTAATATTGCTCTGTTTTAAGTAGTCAAAACTGTGGCGGGGAGCTGCTAATGGGGCTTGACAAGGACTACCATGCCTGGGAAAGAACCAGGAGAGAATAGCCTGTCTTCCTTCATTTTCACAGCTGACCAGTAATGGTGCTCCTCAGCAAATGCTTCCACAGAGATGAATTCTTCAATTTACCACTTCTGAGCTAGTGAATTATGGTAGTTATGTTCACTGAAGAGAAACCAGTCAACCCTCAGCTGCACCCTCCCTCTTCCCTGGGAAGAATCTGTCCTTTCCCCTCTCTGTTGACTCAGCCACAGATTTTACCAAGGTTATTTGAGTCTGGGGTGGGGGGTGGGCAGCATTCCCAGCCACAAAGGTATCAACTCATGGTTTTCCCTTTGGTCTTTCTGTCTCTGTGTCTCCAGTCTCTCCTGGATGATGCATGCAGTACTTTCCTGGCTTGCAAGGGTCCCAAAAGAGCTGCACACTACCTGAGCTATTCTGACGCTATCTTGCATTGGAGACTTCACTCTGTATGTTCTTTTAATTAACACAAATTTTTCCAGAAAATTAGAAAAAAATACCTCTTTTAGAATCATTCAGAATATTTTAGAGTAAATTTCAAGAGGTACAGTTTTACTCTAGAAATATCAGGAAGTAGGCATTTCAAAAAGACTTTCTGTATCATTTCTCAAGTCAAAGTTGTTGAATTGTTTGCCCTTAACAGATGATTTGATATGACTAGAGGTTATTGATTTTTCTGATCATGTTATGGAGTTAACTAAAAGAGTTAACTCTGACAGGTAAGGGCAGAAATATAGGATTTTTTTTTACCTGAGATCTCTTGAGGTCAATAAATTGGGAAATCTTATAAACAATTTCATCAAATGTCAATCCAGATAAGGATTTCCCATTAGCATCCTTCAATTTTCGCAGGAAATCTGTGAGTTCCTTTCTGGAAGAGATCAAGAAAAATGTAGTGGTGGTTTTCCCTACACCCTTTAGCATTTGCCTCCAAATAAGATATAAAGATTATATCCTAGGGTTAATACATGTTGTATGGTCATAATACTTAAGATCTTTTATCTAAAAAAGTGATCACAGGTCCATCTGCATTTATCTTAATCCAAAATTAAAACTCTCAATGTGGTCATTAATGATACTTAATATGCTCATAAGTGACAAGGCTTAGTACTTATTTTCTCTCCAAAAAGAGACATTGTTTTTGAAAGCTCATTAAGCAAACAGTGAGTTTATCTACTTATTTGCAGACTGAAAGCTTTATATCATACCTCTCAAAAGTTCTTTCAGGACTAAAACATTCCTTTTTAACTATGTTGCTATTATTTCTCTCTTCTCTATCAACGTTAATAGTTTTACTTTTGTAAAACTCAAACAGTAAACAAAGATTAATCAGAACAAGAAAGCAAAGATTAAACAACACATTGATTATGTGATAAAGGAACCTGGGATTATTTTAATTATGTTCCTTTTCAATTTCCAAAGTCCATTAACCCAAAGCATGCATCTACATTTTTATTAGGATAGGGTAGGATGAAATAGTTTCCTTTTCCAAATGAAGTGTCATGTAAGCATCAGCCTTTTAAAACTACCTTTGATTTACTATTTATTCATTTTTGACATATAAATGTATAACAATGTATTACAGTTCTATTTTAACTATTCACTATTATGAAATTTATAAAGGCCATAATCTAATCCTGAAGCCTAAGAGCATAAAACAAAATAAAAGTGATGATATTCATATGAAAATTTTGGTGAAAACTAGAATTATTTTCTTTGATACAAAAGTCAAGATAAATGTTATTTCTATAGGAGTAGAATTAAATATATTTCTGCTAAAATAAGAACTGTGAAAGGCACAGTGAAATCATGATTTCTTGCATTTAACTGTGTTTTCTAACAAAGGAATTATAAGGACTCTCAATAAAATTAAGGAAATAGGAAACTAAAACCTCATGATGTTTGGGCTTACATAGCAGAAACCAACTTAAATTTTCCTACATGGTTCTTCTGCCCAATTTATTTGAACCTATAATTAGCACTATACCTATTAAATATATGTCCCAGAGACTTAAATCTTCCAGCTACTCATATGCCGGTTAAGCCCTGATTCTCAGCAAAATTGCAGCCAATACCTACTCTCCAGTTCATCGGACTCAACCAGGACAACTAACAAAAGGATGATGATGGACAACGCCCATCCCAAAAAACAGAGAGTATCTACAATTGCAAGCAAAACAGTTCTTTCTATCTGTCCCATGAAGTTGAAGGCCCCTTTCATTTGGAAGCAGAGTGGGCATCACCATCCCCAAATCCTCAAGAATGAGGAATAAACATAAAAGGGTAATGCAACTATGGACTAAAATAGACTTATTATTTTTCTAGTAATGGAAGAATTTGTAACATTGATAAAAAGACAGTGGTCATCAGAGGTTCTGAGGGAAGGGAGAGGGAAGAATAGGTGTAATGGGGCATTTGGGGGACACTGGAATTGTTATACATTTTGTCAAAACCTATAAAATTGTGCAGTGCAAAGTGTAAACCATAATGTAAACTATAGGCCATGCTTAGTAGCAATGCTTCAATATGTGTTCATCAATTTTAACAAATGTACTACACTAACAAAAGATGTTGTTAATGGGGGAAGTGTGGGAGGGGTAGGAGGTAGGATATGGGATATTTTTTATACAACATTTATATAATCTAAAGCTCCTTTAAAAATGAAGAAAAAAATTCACTTTGGAAATAGGTTATTAAGATAATCTCTGCAGCTGGTAGAATTAAAATTGGGTAGGTTTACAATTAGTTGTAGTTTCAATAGACAAGCAAACCTAAATTTAAAAAGTTTATTCTCTCATGGCTTAAGACTAATAACTTAGTAAGGTTTAACATTTCTATTCAACACTATCCCTTCTTGGTAAGATTTTCATTTTCCTTAACAAAGCCACGAGAAAGAAATGCCTGTTGCTTTTTTGCATGTAAGTGTCTTTGGTTTCAGTGCCATAATTATAGCTATGCAAACTACAGAATATTATCTGCACTCACCACTAAATAAAACCTAAGGTACCTGGTTTGCTGTGGAAATGCAGTTTTCAGCCTGTCCGTAATCCTGTCCCAATTCATCATGGAAGGGTCACTTCCCAGACCTGCACTGGGAAGCAGAGCCTCTCCCACAGGAGCCGGCACAGTCCAGGCTATGCCAGTCATCTGCAGGAGAACAATTTTTGTCAGTAGGAAAAAATATAACCTCTCAGCTTCAATTATTAGAAAATAACCTTACATGACAATAAGACATTTCCATATCTCAGAGTAAATAAAAATGGATAGAATGAAGAATTAAGAAGAGAAATACTGATGTACACAGTCTGTTTAATTTTTTATCTTACCTAGTACAACAGTATTTCTAATAGTTTATAAATTCTCTTATATTAAAAATGGGGCATGCTAGTTTCAGTAATTGCATGCATGTATAGAAATATATGCTAGATGTTTATTGCTCTATTTTCCATAACAGTGAAAAACTGAAAGAAAAAACCTAAAGTCTGTTAATAGAGAAAGGAGTAAATAAATTATGGTACATATAATGAAGTCCTTTCAAATTGGAATACATCTATATGTCCTAACATGAGAGATGTCCATGAAATGTTTAATTTTTAAAAGTCATATATGGTATGATTCCTTTTAAAAGTTTTTTAAAATGTGTATGTGGTTGTGTAAACAGGAAAAGGTTTGTAAAGGTAGACAATAATCTGTAAACAGGGGATTCAATTGCAGGGTCATTTTGCTTTCTACTTTGTATATTTCCATATTATTTCTATTTATTTTCTATGATTAGCACTTACTACTTTTATAATTAGAAAAATTAAAAAGATGAATTTTAAAACAACTAAATAAAGAGGGAATACTACCAAAATTGCTCTGCCCAAGATCTCATTAATGTTACAGGCACAGGCAGTGTGGAACTGTAGCGACACCTCTGGGCCATGCAAGCATCAGACAAATGTTTTCCCCATTTTTCTATGGTAGTTCCTTCTTAAAGCTATGAAGACTCTAATTAATTAATCTCAATAAATGAATGTTTTTGGAGTGCTAATCTGATTACTAGGATAATTATATACATAGCACTGCTTATCTAAGAATCTACAGAGTCTTTTCAATATAAGGTTATTACACATTAAAAATAGCAACTAGCAAAAGCCATAAGAATAATTTGCACAAAGCTTAATAAGTCATAGAAGGGGCACGGATACAACTTTGGAAATCTGAGCTTGCCTCAGTATCAAGTTGTTTTCCAGGAATCAGAAAGCATCATAATATAATAGGTTGGGGTACTTTGATTTTTCAATTTTGGAATAGTGGACAAGCAAACTGAGTGAAGAACACTGTGTAATATCCTGGTGGTAAAAGAGGTGGTACTTATTTAAATGCTAAGGCCTATATACATATATTTTTGCAGAGAGGCAGCCTCTTGGAAAATCGATAGGGTCCATCTGACTATATATTTCAAAAGGAGACTGTTAGCAATATATAGGTACAGATTTTAAAAAATTAAAACAACTGACTAGGACTTACTTATGGGATATTTGAGATTAAGAGAAATTTTCATTAATTATATCTAACATCACTCTTTTGGGAGGAGATTTTTCTTTGAATAAAAGAAGTTTAGCTTAGCCAAGATTAAACTAATAATCCTAGTCATTTTAAGTTTCTCTATTCATTGTTTAGGTTTGAATAAGGTTTATTATCTGACAATTTGAGAGCTAGGAGGTTTTATAACTTCATAGTATATGTTCCAAGGTGATCCTATTTATATTGTCTATTTATAGATAAAGTTAAACACTTTCCTATTACATTTATGTAAGTAAAATTTTTCTTTAGCTTCATGGTGTAACTTTGTTGTGACTTGGCTTCTTTACCTTTCAACCTTCCCAACAACCACGCTAAAAACATATTATTAAAAATCCATGGTAAAAATGATCTACCATGCACTGTTTCATGTTATAGAAGCAAAACTGTAACAGAGAGGACTCTCTACTATAAAAAATATACTTATCTTTGTATTCAGAAACTAAACTAATATCAAATAATTAATTAATATATCCAAAGTCCTTAGCACAGTGCCTCACACAGAAGAATTGATTCAATTGTTATCATCATCGTTACCACCATCTCTGCATCACCATCATAATCATATCAAATAAATACACAAAGGAAAGACAACCATTCAAAAAGCCCACTCTAGCAATACAGAACTAGTTAATGTCTATTCCAGCAAGAAAGGCTCTGTACCAGGGGGGCTCTAGGTTGACCAGGTGCAGAGATGACTCCAGGGCAAACTGTAGGCATTTGAGGAACAGCGAATATAGGTCTAAAGAAAGATTCTTTAACAAGGGGTCTTCCCAAGAACTGCTGCATCTAAAATAGAAGAGGAAAACCAAAAAAAATAATAATAATAAAAAATACACAAAGTATGTTATATTTTTATATGTGCAATGATCTAAACTCACAGAGCAATGTTTGGGATAAAATAGTGATTTGAAATTAAGATAAAAAGCTTACAATACATTAGAAAAAATGTATGTCATAACATTAGTTAAATAAAGTAATGTTTGGAAAAGCAAAAGGCAGTGAGATATACTGGAAAGAGCACTGAATGAGAGAGAGAATTAGATTGTAGTCCCACTTTCTCTCTACCTAGCTACATAACCTTAGATTGCAAGTTACTAATCTATAAAATGAGAGGGTTGAGTTAGGTTATCTTTAAGGTTTTTTTCTCTATGAAAATATAGAATATAGAATATGAAAAGGAGATCCCCAATAAATGCTCTCCTTGTTAGTGAACAATATCGATATAAATTTCACGAAATAAACTAAGTTGTCTATAGCAAATACTACTTTATCAGGTATTGGGTAGACGTGGTATTGACTCCAAGTAGAGTGGAAGAATGAAGTGAAGTGGGCCTGGGTGATAGACTCTAGCTTTGTTTGTATCTTACAGTGATTTGTAGACATGCTTGTGGGTATGACTGTACTTCCCAGGAGACTGTGAAAAGCTAGCCCTTCTTAGCAGCTACCAATGAGATGGATACTTTGATGGGTGGAGTACAGAAAGGGATAGAATTATTGAGCATCTATAATATACCACTGGCATAAAGCAGGAGTTCAATAACTATTTGTTGCTAAAAATATGAGCAACATCAATAGCTCTAAGTAATGATTCTAAAACCAGCAGGTAAAAGGTTAATGGTGAACGTTACCATGGATAGACCAGGATGAGATCTGAATCTTAACATCACTGAAGAAGAGACATCCTGTGCCTTCTGATGTATATATCATATCACTACCTATGAAATACTCTTGCCAAAAATAATGAACCTAATTCTAACCAAGGCTCTAGATGAGTTTATTGGAAATAGTGGGTCATGCACAATGATACCACAAGGATGCAATCAGTTAAATTCATTATGTGGGAAATTAAACAGGATTAGTAACATTTCTTCAACAAAACACAACATGAATAAAAGGGAGGGAGGGAGGGAGGTACCTGGATGACTGTAACAGATTTAAGGGATTTTAAGAGGCCAATGAGCCAAATACAAAGTATGGACCTTGTTTAAATCTTTTTTTTTTTTTTTTAAATAAGGGTATTTATAATCAGAAATACTGTTGAGCTTAGTAAGAAATAAAAGACATTTTTGAGACAATTAGGAAATATAAACTCTGGGTATTTGAGATTAAAATGATATATAATTGTCTTAGGTAAGATAATGGTGGCCTCATTATGTCTATTAATTAGAGTCCTCTTCTAATTATAGTATATAAATGGAAGAAAATATATCATGTCTGGGTTTGTTTGAAAATACTCTAGTGAGGATGAGGGTGATGGGGATAATATGAAATATGGTTGACAAAATATTGATAATGCAGAAGCTGGCTCCTGGGTAGGGGAAGGCTCATTATACATTCTCTCTACTTATATGTATGTTTCAAAAATTTCAAAATGTAAAGTTTTTAAAGATGTGTAGAGTCAATAGCCCTGCTCTCTCTGAGGACAACTATTACCTACCATTTCTTTGAGGATTAGGTAGCTAGGGTCCAGAGACCAAGATAAAATAAAACTCATAAAAATCCTGGGTTAAGCCTTGAACATTCCTTGTTATTATAGACTTCCTAGGTTATATTTTTTATTCACATATTTAAAGTCCAGTGACCATTCCTTAGAATACTGGAATCAGAGCTGGATACTAGATAGGCAGAGTTTGGATCTGAACCCAGATCTCTCTAGTGTATTTCTATTATATAACACTGCCTCAATTTGTAGCAAATAGCATTGTAACATTTCTAGCATTTGTTCTCTTACTGTTCTACTAATGGTCAATGATCACTGATGCTTTTATTTTAACACAACTTTGAGCTTTGATCAAGTACAGCAGTGACTGGTTATGAAGCACAAAAGATACACATGCATCTCTCAGAATGCTACCAAAAGGAAGCTTATGAACTGTCATAGATCCTAACTACTGGTGGGTGTTTTCCCTTGACTAAATCTGAGTAAGTAAAAGCAGACTTAAGAAAGTCTCTTGGTAAAGGCATAAATGTGTAGAGGGTCTAGAGGTCACATTTGACTATGTCTCTTAGCTACAGAGTTTCACTGATGTCAGAAAGTGAAGGCTTATGCTGGTCAGATTCCAGGAAAGTCAAAGTTTATTTTGAATTATGAGAAGCCAAGGACTGAAGCCAGGGAAATTTGGCTGAATTTAATATTCAAAGGGAAAGTCATGGCCCCAAGATCCTGGATATAAAAGTAGTTGGAGTTAGGCTATTCTAAAACAACTCTATATTTAGTTTCCAAGTCCTTCATTTTATATTTATAGTCATGGAAAAGTTTAACTACAACCTATAGACTCAGTTTGATTATGGGCAGAAGGCACAGGGTTTCTAGAAATCCTACCGAGAATATATCTCTCTTCTTACAGGTAACTCTTGGGGATTCTCTGTCAGTTACTTAACACACTTACTATTAGGGTAGTTACATGTGATGGTTTTCCAAGCTTGGAATAATATTAATGTTCATAATACAGTGTGCATAAAGAAATTGAATTGACCAAGAGTATAAAAAGCTGAGTACAGAGGCAATGACTAGTGAAGGAGGATGGACCATTGACAGGCCCTTGATAATGATGACTATACTTATGAACCTTTACTTTTGAAATTGAAACTTAGCCTAGTATTATAGGATGCATAGGTGTTACCTCCTGAGAGCCTCCTTGTTGCTTAAATGTGGCCTCACTCTAAGCCAAAACTCAGCATATAAATGCATTATCTACCCCCAAGTGTGGGACATGACTCCCGGGGATGAGCCTCCCTGGTACCGAGGGATTACTACGAAGCACCAACTAGCAATGCAAATGGAAAAAGACCTTGACCAAAAAGGGGAAAGGGTAAAGACACATGAGTTTATATGGCTCAAAGACTTCAAAGTGAGTTGGGAGGTCATTCCAGAGGTAACTCTTATACGTGTCTCAGCAGGAACTCATTGACTACCAAAATAAATATTCCCTCAAATAGCAGGGCTCCTGAGAGCTCTGGAAACATCCAGAGACTATAGGCAGGGCAGACAGCTCAGGAGTTTGGCCCCCTGCCAGTGGTCCCTAATTTGGAATTTATGCTCCCCAGTGTGACAGAGTTGGACTCAGTGGTGGTTTCCCTACACATGACTCTTCTTCCCTTTCTAGAGTTGACAGGTGTATATCCAAGAGACTTAAATCTTTGGGCTGTCCATGTACCAGTTGGACCCTGTATTTCAACAGATTTGCAACGCCTACTCTCATTGAGAGTAGGTCATTGGAGTCACCCAGAACAACTAATAAGGAGATGATGATTGACAATGACCATCTCAAGGAACAGAGAGAGTCTGCAACCGCAAGCAAGACAGTCTCATCCATCTGCCCCAGGGAATCTAACACCTGTCTCAATTAGAGGTGTAGTGGGCATCACCATCCCAGAAACCTCAGGATTGGGGAATGGACTAGAGTAGATTTACTGTTATTCTACTATAGACTAATTTTGATCCTAGCAATGAAAGAACTCTTATCATTAATGTGGAGGCAATGGCCACTGGAGGTTCTGGGGGGAGAGAGAGGGAAAAATAGGTGTAATTTGGGGGCATTTTCGGGACTTGGGTATTGTCCTGAATGACAATGCAATGACAGATACACGCCATTTTATATCTTGTAACAACTTACAAAAATGTGTGGGAGAGAGTAAACTACAATGTAAACTATAATCCACACTTAGTGGCAATGCTCCAAGATATGTTCATCAATTGTGGCAAATGAACCAAACTAATGATGGATGTTGTTGATGTGGTAAAATGTGGGAGGTGTAGAGAGCAGAGCATATGGGAATCCCTTATAGTTTTAATGTAAAATTTATGTAATCTAAGTTTCTTTAAAAAAAAAAATAAAAAAGTATATTAAAAAAAATAAAAATAAAGACCACAGTGTTTTACACCATGCTTTTAACTCTGGATTATTCTTTTGAAACACACAGTATTAACTCCAAACAATTCATATAATTTCTAAATTCTTTGTTATATTGACCCATGTGTAGAAATAACATTTTCAGGGTTCTAACATCTCATACCTTCTCTCTCTTCCTATCCTTAGATCTATTATGATAGTAAAAAAAAAAATCAACTTATGATACCCTCCTTAAAGGGTCTTTAGAAGGTGGTATGACTTCCAAATGCCTTCTAATGACAAGGAGAAAAGGGGTACAAGTGGAAGCTGTCTTTGCTGTTGAAGGTAGAAAAGAAGATAAAAGTAAAGCGAAACAGTGTCTAAAATAGAAGTGGGCAGGTGAATTCTAGCCTACTAAGCTGAGATGTTTGTCATTCAGGGGTAATATGAGAACACTGGGAATTCTGGGCATTCATCAGTTATTTCCCACAATGTAAGTAAGGGTAATAGGTTAGATGAGAAAATGTGACCTCTTTACGTATCAAATGCAGCACTAAAACACAGTGATACAACCTATGCATTGGCCTCACCTGAGCCAGCCAACTAATTTCATCTTTTGGAGATTGGCAGGTATGGACATACATCTTGTATTCACAACATGTGTTATATCATTTGGAACATATATTAAATATATGGCATATTCAGTGTTTTACAGTGTTCTATCAAGATGACATTGACAATTTTTCAAAATGTCATATTCTTACCAGTATCTCAGGACTGGGTGGTGGTGGAGGAAGCTGTACTGGAGGCAAGGTACTCAAAGCAAACCCTTGTTTCACCTTGTTAATTTGTTCATTGTACTGTGTCTGGTGGAAGAATAAAAGAAGAGAAACAGTATTTTAAAGCACAATCAACTTCAAAGAAACAGCATATAGGAATATTTGATGCACAGCTAAGAATAATACAACATAGAAGAGTGATTCCCAACCCTTTCAACTTTGAGATCCTCTTTTTGACATCAAGAAAGTCTATTGTCCATCCTCCCCACATGTAAATTATTGTATTTTTAGAAGTGTGTCTTAATTGACAGAATACAGAGACACATAATTCACAGATTCCTTTTGATACCTCAGCCCTCCCAAAATCCTCTGCCCCAAAATAGAAACCACCAAATCAAGTGACTGAAGATTCTCAAATCTCAAAATGTTATAAATTATATACTGGCTGATAAAGAAGAGGAAAACAAAACAAAACAAAAACAGAGTTGATCCACTTGCAAATGTTCATTTTAAAAACTGGATGGGAAATTTCAGGGAATATTTATTCAATATCCACATTTTGTTAATTTTAAAAGCTAAACCTCTGGCTCACTCCATTTCCTTATCTACCTTTATTTTATTCTCTTGAGTTTCTGTCAAAAATGAGACTCCAACTCTTGAAGCTTAATAGTTTCCAAAAATTTTAACAGTCACCATTTTACTTTACTGTATTATTTTGTAAACAACCCATAGGAGATGGAAAAAAATGTATTATAAACTAAAACAGTTAGAAACTTCCACACAGAGGACAAGTACTTTAAAGACAACCAGGAATAGAGAACAAGGGGCAGCTCTTTCAAGGCCAGACCTTTGAATAAACCAATAGAAATGCTAAGTATCATTAGTGCCTGAATAAGAAATCAAGAGAGAGAAATAGACAAGACCCCCAAGGAGAAACTGGGCAAGTCTGTAGGGGTTTGAGGATGCTCTTCACAACTAAACGTAATTGTTTTATGGGCAGTGGTGTGAAATCACAAAACAATCAACATTATATATCAGCCTTAAAACATAAATTCAAAAACTTTCTACAATCAATTAATTCATAAATATTCAGTGGGCTACTTCTTTAGATTATCTTTAGCATGGTCCTAATTCTATTAAACCGATAATAATTTATTGTTTTTCATTATGGAATAATTACATTAAAAAGTTAAGACTGAAAACTAATACAGGCCTACCTCATTTTTCTTTTGATTCTGTAAACACATTATTACTCAGACCAAGTTAAGACTATTTTTTAATGGGACACAGTTAGCTTTGAAATTCTAGGGAAATTAGGTGTGAAGCACAATTTCTTAGTTTATAATTTCCTGGACTATGGGGATCAAATAAGGATTTAAAAGACCATGTGTATGAGTCTAGGATGCTAACTGCAATGAACTACATGGCAGTATTCAATCTCAAAGAAATAAATGTTTATCACTGAAATGAATGAACATGTTTTCCTTAAATTTCTCTAATAATTGCTTTAAATTTTAGATATCTTGTTAAGTATATACCACCCACAACATTCAGCCAATTTACTCTACATATACTTTAGGACTTACCCTGAGGAAGGCAATCTTGTTTCTAACATCCGTCACAATGGCATTCCAACTGTCTACTGCAGCCTTTAACTGAAGTGATTCTAGGTTGCTGGTGTAGAAAAAGAGACACAAGAAAAAAATTTATCTATACCATCTAGGTTTCCAAAACTTCCATTATGTTCTCTAGCACATATGTAAATAATGTAAAACAACAACAAAATTGCCTCCAACACCAACAATTACCTTAGTTGTTAATAAAAATTAAATATAAAACAGAATATATCACAAATCTTTTTTTAAGAGAAAACATAACTATGCCTCCAGAAAGCAAAGTTTTTTTTCTATCTTGATGGTATCATTTCTAGGGACGTATTACAAAGGAATTCCTCCAATAAAGGAGGGAAGCAGAGAAAGCCATATAGGGAAATTGCCTTAACCATCTAATGCAGAAGCATTCTCAAAGACGTTGATTTATCCTGGAAGCAGGTTTCAGACCATCTTCACGTTAACCCTGACATTCACAAGGCCATGGTTGGCCTATCTGGCTCTTTGGCTAATCAGAAAGAGGTATCCCCTATGAGAGGGCAGATTAGAAAGAAGTGCTTCCTCTGGGGGGATGAATTAGATTGTTGCTTTTGTGCAGTGCTTAAACTGTACAAACATAATAGCTTTGCCAACCCATGCCCACCAACCAATTTTAATTAAAGTAGGAAAAGCTTTGGCGTATTTGGGATTTATCATCTCCAGAAAAAATATTTTGTGTGGCATAGACTTTCAAAAGGCAAACTCATCCCAGAATCATGGAGGACAACAGCTTTAAAAGGGCAGAATAAATTATCAACAAGATCAGTTCATACAAAAGGGTGTCATAATATTCTAATTTATAGAGAATCCTTTCTACCTTTAGCAAGCAAAATTAGATCTATCACTTACAAAGGGGCTTCCAGAAACAGAAAGCACATCAGAAAATCTTAGAAATCTTGCTTCACGTCAAAGATTCTTATTCTTTAGAATTAAAGAATAATGATAATCATTAAAATAATTAAAAATAATAATGCCTTGGTCTCAGAGATTCTAGTTTAATTAATTCTTTAAATTTGTAGGTACAAACCAGAAAATTACAAATTTAAGGAATATCTGATGCATCCTATCCAATATTTGAATACCACTCACTGACAGCATAGCAGGAAACTGCTATTAACATATAATTTTAGGTTTAATAATGGTATTTCTACCAATATACTCCAAAGGTATTTAATATCAAGCATTAGAAGGGAAAACAATTAGAAAAGAGATTTTCAATTAGAATCCACCATGTTTTGTAAATGTCTGGTCTTTATGCATTGATCTGGCTGTGATTTTTTATCTCTTCCACTGTGGAGGAAGAGAAAAATCTGTCAGCAGCAGTTACTGCACTCAACAGACTTTTCAGTGCTTCAGCTGAAGCAACAAAGTAAAAGCATCAAAGTGACTAAATGACTTCTGAGGTTTAAAAAAAACAAAGAGGCTTCTTCATCCCAAAGACTCCAACGTTTGTATGTAAAACACATCACAGTTTATGTTCAACATTGGAGCGATTTTTGAATATCTCTAAAATCAAGATACACTAAGAGGGAAAGGTTACCTTGCTGCCATGTGAGTCACCCTGGCAAGCTGACTGAGACACTCCTTTTCAGTCTGCTCTAGATGAAGCAAACCAAAATCTCTACGACACTGTAAGAAATACACCTACAGATTTTTGAGAAAAAGAGAAAGGGTTGATGGTGTCCTTTGCACTTGTAAATAAACATATTCTTTTGTCCATTATCTCAAGTAAATTTTAAGCTATTTTTCAACCTCTTCCAACAGCACCTAGGCTTCTAGACCATTCAAGAGACATTAAAAAAGCTTTTTGACCAATGTGATTCTAAATTTTAAATTCAATGGTTTCTGAATTTCTGGCTTGGTAAACATTCTAGAACATTAGTTCTAAAACCAGAACACATACTGGAATCATATGGGAAACTTAAAAATAATGATGACTTGGTCCCAGAGATTCTAATTTAATTGTATTGAGTATAACCTGAGCATTGGGATTTTTTAAAGTGCCCAGGTGATTCTAATATGCAGCAAAGTTTGAGAACTCTCCAAAGAAGTCCTGCTTTTTTTTTCACTGATGAAGGTATAAGGAAATAATCAGACCAATGAGAACCATAAAATCCTACTGGGCCTAGGAGGTCATCTAGTCCATTCTTCCAAAGGAGGAATCCTTACTGCACCATTACTGATGCTTGCTCATTTAGCCTCTGTGTTTTTACTCCCAATCACTCAGTATTCATTAAAGATGGATTATTACACTCTTGGACAGCATTAAGTTTTAGAAAGTTCTTGATTTCTAAAATTAATAAAGGAAGCATAAGGAACTTTCCTTTCTGACTAAAAGTAGTAAAAAAACAAAGTATACAGACTCAAGCTCTTAATGTAATCTGAGTTTTCCTTTTGCTAGTACCTCAACACTGTATTCTCCAGGGATTTGGAGCTCAGATAACATTCCTTTGGTTGATAACTCCAGGAATCCCAAGTACTCTTCCAGAACACAGAGCTTACCCATGATAGGGGTGGGAAGATTTTGAAATACTTTTAAAGTCAGCGAGCTTTCCAAAAATTTGAATCTTATTGTATATCAAGTTTGGTTATCTATAAACAAAAATTACATACACATATACAATTATATTTGTTTTGAGAGGCCCTAGCTGTAGTGTTCTGAGCTAATTCAGAAGAAATTGGGTGACTTCCTGGGGTCTGGAAGGTAAGTTGCTTTTAATATTGGGGTAGATAATATATCTATATTTTTGGAAGACTAGGGTAGAGAAGAATAGACAAGAAGAATTACGGCAATAGTGAAATGTTATTCTTAGAAATTCTGCTTAGTGACATGGCTTTGTGAGAATTTTCCCAACATGTCTGCATTTGCAATACATACTGCAGCGGACTGATTTTTCAAGAGTCAATTGGGGAAAATCAATATAAAATCATCAACATTCAAGTATTTCAAACTTGTACCAATGAGTCAAAAAGAACACAAGGGTTTGAGCTGCGTTTTTCTGGCTTATCCTAAGATGTTTTACTTCAAAATTATCTTTTTTTAGTTCTTTAATATATTAGTAGACAGGTAAGACTTCCCTCCCTAACTGTATCCTCATTTTTATCTTACCTCAGCTGTTAAAGCTCTGCTGGTTTCTGCATTCAGTTTGCTCAAGTATGTTTTAACTGTGCTTTCCAGATTATGCTTCTCCATTTCCCACTGAGATCTGAAATATATGACCATTAAAGAGTCAGTATCAAGGAAAGCCTTTTTCATCTTATTCAGAAGGAATAATGATATAAACTTTATGAGTGGGAAAATGATTTTTTGGAGGAAGTATACATCCTATACAAGGAAAAGAAGACATTATTTAACCCTTACTGTTTTCCTTTACTATAATAAAGAACATAGAAGTTTTAAGGTTGTCAGTATAGGGATGATGATTAAAAGTTTGGCTCTAAGTAGTTACTATTTCATGACTCATTAAATGTGAAACGTTGGGCAAATTACTTAACTTTATGCCTCAAATTCCTTAGATGCAAAAATGAAGAAAACCATACCTCAAGGAGCTGATGTGAAAATGTATTGGAATAATATAAGTAAAACATTTATAACAGTACTTGACAAGTAATAGGCACTAAATAAATGCTATTATCATTATTAATAAATTCTACCATAAAACAGTTTCTACAAGCCTTTTTGTATTCCAACAACAGCAGTCTCTAAGTTTTTCTATTAACCCCATCATAAAGCTCAGTCACTGCATTAAAATATTATATTGGTTATTTCAGTGCTCACATTCAACACCTTAAAATGAAAACTAATCCTATAGCTTGAGAGATGGGAAGACATGGTAGTGAGAAATGTGAAGGAAATGGACAGAAAATAGTTGTCTATGAAGTTTCTTTTATTTCCCTATCCCATTCAGCTTCCTATGCTTGAGTGCCAAAATTCAAATTTTGTCTTTAATGGAAACGAATTGAAAATATAAAATTTTAATGCAGACTTTCAGAAAACTTACCCTCAATGTATTATTATTAGGAAAATCTGGTGCTTGAGCCTATGACAAACACTAGTGAGAAGCTTGATGAAACAATACCATTAAGGTCTGAGTTTTTTGAGGGGAAAAATCATAAAATGACCAAACAGATCTATTAATACAAGAGTAATGAATTATTATGCCATTAAATATTGTACAAAATTTACTTACAGGAACAAAAGAAAAGCAAACTAGACTTCATCAAAACTAAAAGCTTTTGTGCGTCAAAGGATGCCATCAAGAAAGTGGGAGAAAATATTTGCAAATCATATACCTGATAAGGGACTTGAATCCAGAATGTATAATATATTATACTGCTACAATGCAATAATAAAAATTGCATGTTTTGTCCAATTTTTAAACATGGACAAAAGATTTGAATAGATATTTCTCCAAAGAAGATATATAAAAGGCTAATAAGCATATGAAAAGATGTTTAATATCACTAGCCATTGAAGAAATGCAAATCAAAATCACAAAGAAATACCACTTTATACCCACATGGATGGGTAAAATCAAAGACAGACAATAACAAGTGTTTGTAAGGATGTGGACAAATTGGAAACCTCATACAGTACTGGTGGTATTGTAAAATGGTACAGCCACTTTTGAAGACAGTTTGGCAGTTGATCAAAATCTTAAATGTAGAGTTACCATACAGCCCAGCAATTCCATTCCTAGATAGACTATATCCAAGTAAAACATATGTCCACACAAAAACTTGTACATGATTGCTCATAACAGAATTATTTATAATAGCCAAAGAGTGGAAACAACCCAAATGTTCATAAATGAAAAATAATATATGGTTATTTCATACAGTGGAAAATTATTCACCCATAGAAAGGAATGAAATTCTGATACATGGTACAGTACAGGTGCACCATGAAAACATGCTAAGTGAAAGAAGCCAATCACAGAAGGTCCTGTTATACAATCCCATTTATGTGAAGTGTCCAGAATAGGTAAATCAATGGACACAAAAAGTAAATAAGTGTTTGGCCAGAGACAAGGGGAGGGAGGAATAGGAAATGACTGCTAATGGATACAGGATTTCTTTTGGGGATGATGAAATTGTTCTAAAATTATAGATAGTTGCACAACTTTGTGAATATACTAAAAACCACTGAATTGTCACTTTAACAGGATGAATTTTATGCTATGTGAATTACATCTCAGTAAAGCTATTATTGAAAATTACCTACAAGTAAAAATATGAATCAGGGATTGTGGGACGATGGCAGACTAGGGTGCCCCAGGACTCAGTCCTTCCACCAAAACAACTGTAACACAGGCAGAAACTGTCCGAAACAGCTATTTTGAAACTCCAGAGGCCAGAAGAACACAGTAAAGCATCCGGGAAGAGCAGGAAGAAAAGGTTGATACATTATGGTAAAGAACAATAAATTGCCCTCTGCGTGGTGGTGATCGGAGTCCATCTCCCACTCTCACAGCAGGCCACTGCGTAAGAGACCACTGCCCTGGCTAGCTCACTGGTGACAGAATGTGACATAAAAATCCTCTTCCCCAAGAGCAGGGGTGGACATGACCAGTCACTGATCATAGCTTTTGATTAGTGAATTTGGATTACTGGTGGCCTGGCTGTGAAGGCAGCCATTGTTTCAACTCACCCAGGAAAGGGGTGGTAGCGGTGGAGAATAAAGACACTGCACTTTCTCAGAGCTGTGGGGGATGGTTAGAGGAAGGGCTGCATTTGCTGAGCGGGCCAGGAAAAGATCAGCTTTGGGAAGCCATTGGAGAAGTTCTAGGCACCCTTCGTGATCCCCTTCCTAGGACACTTTGGAGTTGGTCTGTGCCCATTTCATGGGTCCCTGACTTGGGAAATTCCTCTCCAGTGTGCCCTCTTCCCAGAATTTGCCCTACAGGAAAAAGCAGCTTGAGACAACAAAAAGAATATAAAAAACTTTAGAGGGGGACAGTTTGACTGCATCTAATACCTGGGAGAGGGAGGTCTGCCTCGTGGGAAACAGAGGGGATACCAAACTCCTGTAAACAGAGAAATTCCAAAACAACTAACAAGCAAAACCCCAGGACAAAACAGAGGCCCAAAAAGACAGGGAAAACCCTGCACACTGCATTCACCTTGGCCAGACTTCACTGATAGGAGGGCTGAAGCTCAAGAAAATTTCTGTCTTATTACCAACTGGTTACAAAACCAAGAAACAGACATCTCAGGAAATAAATACCAGAGTTAACATGTTAAAAAGCATTTGACAAAATCCATCACCCTTTCATGATAAAAAACATTTAGAATACTAGGTAGAGAAGGAAACTTCCTCAATACAATAAAGGGCACATATGAAAGGCCCACAGCTAACATTTCTACTTAATGGTGAAAGGTTGAAAGCTTTCCCTCTGAAACAAGGGTTCTGAACTCCTTGGGGGTCTGTGGAAAGATTTCAGAGGGTCTGTGAGCTTGAGTTGAAAAAAATCAACTTATTATCTTTATTTTCTCTGATGTCTAACTGAAAGCTAGCATTTCCTTCACTTATGAATGTATACAATAAATTACAGTAGTATTCACTTCATACCACATTACAGTTGTTGCATATCTTGAAAAATCACTTACGGTCATCCATACTTCAAAATTACGGTAGTTGTTAGACCGAATTCTAGTTGAGTGTAATAAAACTATCTGCTGCTACATTCTGAGAAGGGGTCCATGGTTTTCACCTAACTGGCAAAGCGGTCCGTGGAACAAAAAAGGGTAAGAACCCCTGCACTAAGATCAGGAATAAGACAACGATGCCCACTGACACCATTGTTATTCAACATTGTACTGGAAGTTCTTTCAGAGCAATTAGGCAAGAAAAAGAAATAAAAGGCACCCAAACTGAAACGGAAGAAGTAAAACTTTCCCTATTTGCAGATGACATGATCCTTTACCGAAAATTCTGAAAAATCCAAAACAAAGCTCCAAGACCTAATAAATGAATTCAGGAAAGTGGCAGGAAACAATATCAACAACCCAAAATCAGTAGTGTTTCTATACACACACAATGAACAACTAGAAGAAGAAATCAAGAAAAAAATTCCATTCACAATAGCAACTAAGAGAATTAAATATCTAAATATTTAGCAAAGGATGTAAAAGACTTATACATAGAAAATTACAAAATACTGCTAAAAGAAATAAAATAAACAAAATAAATAGAAGGACATTCTGTGTTCATGGAATGGAAGACTAAAAATTGTTAAGATGTCAATATTACCCAAAGCAATTTATAGATTTAACGCAATCCCAATCAAAATCCCAACAACCTTATTTACAGAAATTGAAAGAGCCAAACTTATATGGAAAGGTAAAGGGCACTGAATAGCTTAAGCCATCTTGAAAAAGAAAAATGAAGGTAGAGGATTCACACTTCCTGAACTTAAAATTTATTACAAAGCTACAGTAATTAAAACAGCATGGAACTGGCATAAGGACACACATATAGACCAATGGAATTGACTTGAAAGCTTAAAAATCAAGCCTCACATTAATGGCCAACTGATTATTGACAAAGTGGCAAAGACGACTCAACTGGGAAAGAACGATCTCTTCAACATATGGTACTTGGAAAAGTGGATCTCCCTTTGGAAAAAAAAAAAGGACCCTTACCTTACCACCATATATAAAAATCACCTCAAAATGGATCAAAGACCTAAATGTAAGAGCTACCACTATCAAACTCCTAGAAGAAAACATAGGGACACATCTTAGGACCTTGTATTAGGCAACTGTTTCTTAGATTTTTACACTTAAAGCACTAGCAACAACAACAGATAAATGGGACCTCATCAAACTTAAAAACTTTTGTGCCTCAAAGGACTTTATCATCTTGCAATGATGGATACA